>JAYKAV010002220.1:7307791-7384148 GCA_035582835.1 Phoebastria nigripes
AGGTTGGATGAGGCTCTGAGCAACCTGATCTAGTTGAAGATGTCCCTGCCCATGGCAGGGGGGTTGGACTAGATGACCTTTAAAGGTCCCTTCCAATCCAAACTATTCTATGATTCTATGATTCTATTGTATGGCTCTTCTCATTCTAGTGAAGTTCCTTGCTCCGTGTTAGATTAAAGCAGTTTTCTGTGTCTTCTTTACTGTTGCTACACAACACACTTCAGTCATGAAAGAGCAATGTTCTTGATGGATTGCAGGATTTTCTTCCTGATCTTTTTTTTCTGTTCCTATGATCTCTTTCTTCTCATCTCAGCTCTAGGTTTTAGCTCTGCTGTACTGCATGTAAAATGACTGGCAAGAGCAGGACTGAACAGAGACTGACAAGATAGACTTCTGATCAATCATGTTACAAAAAAAATGGAGTCAAACTGGAAGAGGCACAGAGGAGGGACTGCTGTGGGAATGCAAAAGAAAAATGGGGTGAAGTCCATTTTAAGAGCCCAGTTTGGAGATCCTGGGGTTATCAAAAATAATCAAATGCTGGAAGTGGAAGCCATGTCAGTGTAAAACAGTGGTGAAACTAGTTGTCCTGGTGTGATGCTGAGGTGAGCTGATATCTCCATGGTGTTTATGAGCTAGTGCATGCTGCACTTTGCTTTGTTTCTTGGAATAGATTGAGGATCTCTGCAGCATATGGCAGAAAGGCAGTCACAGGATTGTTCTCTTTTGTATACGTTGGGCTGTTGAAAACCAGGAGATACCAATGCTTCTTTTGTTATACTCCTCTGGCCCTAGTGGCAGTGTGACCCAGTCTTCTGCCATGACTAAGCCCCATGTACTCTCCTGAAGCCACAATGTGGTGATTCCCAACTGGGCAAAGGCAAGTGAGCGGAAGCTAATGTAAGAACACAGGTCCCTGCATTTTTCTTGATGTTCTAGTGCTCTATAAGTTTCAGAGATAATGACCTACTTGAGATGCTGAATGAATACAGTCACACAGTCCATCAGGCTTAGCTTCAGAAATTATCTTGACCACTACTAGAGCTGGGGGTTTCACTTTTCCATTCTAGCCTATGTTTTGCAAGCACAGATTTGGTATGCCAAAAAGGCAGACTGAAAGGCTCTTCTGAGCAGGTAAGACTTCAGTCCCCAATACTGCGTTGTGATCAGCTTTGCTTTGGATCCTTAGAGTCAAATGCCAAGTAGCTACAAAGAGCTTGCAAACAGGGTCAATGCATGGTTCTACTGCAGTGTTTCCTTCACACTTGGGCGTTTCACACCTGATGTCATCTAAGAGTTCTTCAACACAGCCTCATTTGACACATCCTCAGGCATCCAGGAACATCTGGAAAGTTATTGATTTCAGCCAACTTAACAGCGCACTCTCAAATCTTGGCACTCTCAATTCTTGTTTGCATAGCTTTGGGGTTCTACCATGTCAAAGCAAACAGGCATCAGTTGACAGAAACAGATACAAACAGATTAACTGGAGGTACAAAGCAGTGCGGTAGGTGTGTTCACAATTAACTAGTGGCTTTTAATGGAAGCTGGGTCATGGATTCCCCCTGTGGCTTTGAAACTGCCAACAAAACAAAGTGCAGGGCTTATCTAGCATTTATTGCAGTACTACAGTTGGTATCGGTGCAGTGTCCAGGAACCTTGACTATGGCTCAGATGCCCCTTGCTCTAGACATGGGAAAACACAGAATAAGATGATCATTGCCCCAAGTGTAATATCGAATGAAACAGAGATTTCTTGACGTCATCAATATCAGAAGAGCCTCCAAAGAGCACAAAACCAATCTTCTCTGAAATATATACTTGTTTTTGCTGATGTTGGAAAACAAGTTGTTTGGATTCCATACAAGGGAGTGTCTGATAATGAGTCGCTTTTATACAGAGAAAGTCAAGATGCTTTATGTAATTGCTCACTGTCAGAAGAAAGCTATTTTAACAGAGCTTAGCAAGTTATGGATCTAAACCCATCCTTTTCTGGCATCTCCTGAAAGTAGTATATTACCTTGCTAACAGGCAAAATGCCATCCAAGCAGGTGAGCTGAGGTGGGCAGCCAAAATACCATGGCCAGGTTCATCAAGTGTGTTTGTTGAGGTCAAAGCTCCTGGAAGGCAGAGTAACAGAAGTGCTGTGTCCTGAGCTTCTGAGGCTGCCACCTGCTAATTGCATAGACTGTCTCTGCCTTAGCGCTGATCAGAGCTAATGCCCGAGATCAAAAGTTAGCTCAGTGAAGATAAATTTGCAGCATGAGAGGATTCACCGTGTAATTAAGTTACTGAAATACGGAATAAGCAAAGCATTGATACTATGTAGGTGTGCGTAAGAGTGTAGCGAGGCGAGATCCAGAGGCACTCACTGAATCTGAACAGTTTGCCATACAGTTTAAAGAAAATTAAGGGTCCTAGTTTCTGTTTGAAGTTATAGGCTGTAAAGAGCAGAGGAGGGAAGACTCCTGCAGCTAAATTGCATCCTTGCTAGCTATTCCCAATATATTAAAATTCCTCCCTCAAATTCTCTAGAAATGGTCCCACATCCCTAGAACATACCACAGGACTTTCTGATTGCTGCGTGATCTTTTCAGAGATCCTGAGGGAATTAGCACATCACCATAAGAGCATGTAAAGACTGTTCCTATACTGAGACAAAACTGCCTCTGCCTGCCATCGTCTGTGATATAGAGGACACTGGCTGTAACAAAATCAGAGAAATTGCTGCCACAGAGGTAGGAATGGGGAAGCACAATGTTGGGGATACTACTTTTACCCATTAAGCTTCAACCTTGTCTTTCATCACCAGTCAAAATTTATTGTCTTACAGCTGAGTACCACTTATCTCTTTCCTGAAGGTCTCCTTCACTCAATAAGGGTGAGAACTTATGAATCATGTAAGCTGATGAAACACATATGTTACAGTAATTTTTCCTTTTACAGTAGTCAGCAAAGTTTTTCCAATACCCTTTCTTTCCATTCAGACACTTTAGTATATATGGCAGGTGAAGGCTTTTGAAATAGAGTGCAATCTAACCTGGAAACATGGGGGACCTTTATTTAAAGCAGGTGCATGCACACACACCTCCTACGCATACAACCTCGTTTTTGCCCATATGAAAAGAAACACTTTCCCAGAATTTGCAGCCAGTGCATCCTGTTTGCATGCATTACACATTCAGGGCATCAAACTGTGATCAGCAGGATAAGGCCAGAGAGGCCAGAAACTGTTTTTTCTGCTGCAGAACATCCTGGCAGGATGTAAGACAACAAAGAAACCCTCTTGGAGACTGCTGAGGAGGTCTATGCTATACAGGTAGCGCACACCATCCTCTGAAAGGCAGCACAATGCTTGTGCAGAGGATGAGAGCCATGTTTTAAGGTAGATAGAGCCAAGCTAGGATCTACCAGGAGCATTTCACGGGGTGTGTGTGTTCTGCTACTTCATTAGCAGTACTCAGTGTAGCTTCAGTGCTCTGATCCTTGATGGCCTGTTAGCATGAGGCTTCTTCCAGTTGTTTGCCTCATCTACTTCTTCCTGATCAGGTGGCCTGTAGCAGACACCCACCACAACGTCACCCACCGTGGGTTGCCATCTAATCCTAACCCATAAGCTGTCAGCTGGCTTGTCATCTGTCCCAAGGCAGAGCTCCATGCACCCCAGTTGCTCTCTCACATCAAGGGCGGCTCTCCCTCCTTGCTGTCCTGCCCTGTCCTTCCTGAAGAGCTGGATCCATCCATGGGAGCCCTCCATGGCAGGTGACTGTCCCCCCCTCTAGAGCTAGTGCACCGCATTGCTGTGATCCCAGTGAGATCACAGCCCAACCCAGGACCCCTAATGCCTCCTGTTTGTCCCCATGCTGCATGCCATAGTGTACAGGCACTTACTGGGAACTATTATGAACCACTATGAACCAGCAGTAAGGCGTTGCACCCTGCCCAGAGACCCCTGCCCCAGCAGCAGAGCAGGTGCAATGGAGGCCTACCAGCCCCATAAAGACTTCTTTATTTGCACAGCACTTTCCAGTCCTAACAAACCACTTGACATCGAGGGGCAGATATCTCACCGATGACTCAGAGACACCTGCCCCGGCACATCGGTTACAACGTGCTGCACTCGGACGGCTATGTGAGCTGAGCTGCGTTTTGGTGTTGTGTTTCACAGGTGTACCAAGTGCACAGAATTTAGCAAAACCTTGACCTGAGCCCTCTGTGTAGCACTCATTAGCAGCGGGCTCAGCCTTTGTTGCTGTGTGGTGCATACTAACGACTTGTTTTCATCGTTCCAGGGCATGGAAACTGCCTCCACGCACGCCAGCATCCTCAGCCATTCCTCGTGTGGCGTTTGGAGCCTGCACTGCAGCAGCTTCACCCGGCATGCTGGCTGCCAGCCCTCAGGTCTCTGGGGCAGCCCTCAAGGGACCTGCAGAGGTTTTGGTAGGTTACAGGCGATTGCATTTACAAGGGAAAAAAAAAGGAAACTCACTTGTTCAGAAGACTGTGTACAGGATTGGTGATAAGTAAGATTTTGCATTTTTTTTCTTAGTGTGCAGACACCTTTTTCATAACTTCTCTTTTACCTTGAGGTGAGACAGGCTGTCCACTACACTGGCAATATGATGCTATGGAGCTGGCAGCCTTTCTTTCTCACAACCCCACACTAAATGCAGGGCAAACAGGCAGGGAAAAAAAATTTGAAAAGGGAGAAAGTTGTGCCATTCTTTTCCCTTCCCCCATTTTCTGCCTGCTCTTTTCCTCGGGTCTTTTGCCCTAGTACAAATGCAGGTAAAACCCTCCGAGTCTCAACTAGCAAAATCAAGAGAGCCRCAGGCTCAATCTACGTATCAGCTCTAATTTCTCTTTTATCTCTCCTCATAATCCAGACAAGTCTTCCATGTTTTCTGCTCCATTCTTTGGGTCAAGAACACACTGGTTAATAGCCAATTATTTCATACCCTCAGGAAGTTTTGGGAAATAAGTTCCTGGGAAGAGTCAACCTGTTTCAGGAAATGAGACTAATATTCAGTAGGTGAGATGTTTCCCTTTGCTCTCCTTCTTAATACTGTCCCATCCCAGCACAAGGCTGAATTTATTGCTATAATAGGTATGGTTCAGATAAAGCATAATTGTTTCCCTGAATTATTTTTTTGCTTCTTCACAAAAAGTGAAGGTTTAGCGAGGGCATCATGGCAAAATTCCAGTTAGGTAATTAAATTCTGCTTACTGAAAATTCCCCTTTTAAAATCAGTCCCAGAATACAGTCTGCTTTTCCTGTGAGCACTTTAAAAGGACTGATTCATTTTAACTTCACAGCTATCTGAATTCTGAAGCCTGCTGAAATTATCCTTGACTGCCTAAACCAGAATGTGCAGTTCTACCTGAGGTATCTCAAGCTACATTTTTGCATGCTTAATTGTTCTTGTCTGAATTCTTGTTTAGATACAATCCACGTAGACTCAACCTGTTTACCAAATAGGTCAGGTTCTGCTGACTAGCAGGAGTAAACAAAATTATGTGCACGGGGAAAGCAAGCACTATTTAAAAATATATTTTTATTAACATGTAGAGTAGACCATGAATAAATTCAACTTATGCATCAAGGGACATTTTGCATGTGCAAAAATACAACCATGAAAAAAACAGGCTGAAAGATAATCTGAGGTGTGCAGTCTGGAAAAGCAATCCAGAACAGATGATCCACAGTATAAATTACTGCGATTTATTTTTTTAATTTACTTGTGCTGCTTTAATTTATTATTGTTTATTCATTTGATAGATTGCATTTAATTTCAGTATGGGAGCTTCAGGATGAGCGTTTGATGCTAATGGTTGGAATTTATTCCTGGGCAGAAAGCCAATGTGCCACAGCCATGTTCCACTTATGCCCTCCAAGCTGTATTTAAGTGGCCTTCTGCTGCCCTTGGGGTATGTTTTACACAGGAAGCTTAAAACCTAATGCAGGCCTGCAGCTGACTCGCTGGAGCGAGGGAAAGATGGCTTTCCCTCTCTTCTGTTCTCTTCAGCAAGAAAATCGAATAATTGGATTACTGGCCCTTCGATTGTGCTCAGCACAAATGGTTCAAAATCCCGTTGTGTTGGACCTCTGAGATGAAGCGTAAATTGATAAAGAAAACAAATGTATTGAATTGGTCTAATATGTCAATAGTATGCTACTACCTGATTAAGTGGAATGGCTATGACTGATCTTCTAAACAGCTAAATATATGTAAACCATCTGCTGCTAGACTGGCCACATGAAAAAAACCAATAAAACAAAAAAGGCCCACCCACAGGAGCCTACTAGAGGCATAAATTAATGCAGGTTTTCCTTCCTTGCTTATTTTTATCTCTGGAATAGAAAATCAAAGCAAACAGATCAATCCATTGCAGGGTTAAAATTAAAATTACCCAAGGATCTATGCAGCACATGAAATATTGGGGCTGATAGAGTAGAACCTGACTGCTTTTTTCTACKTATACCTTCATGTGCATTGACTTGAACTTTGAATTTCCTACTCTGTCATTTTTTGTTACTTGCACATATGTTTTATGTATTTATTTAGGGCTAAATTCTATTTGTTACATTGTGTTTTTAAGACATAGTATCAGCTAAGGCTAGGAGAAGCATTCTAATAGATTTTAGACTACTTTATTATTGCCATTATTCTGCATATTCACACACGCCCATCATGATCCAAAATATTTTGAGGCAAATCATTCAGTTGTGCAAAATAAATACATCCATGTGAAACTGTAGCTGAGGTAAATCCCTATACCTTACACAGTGGAGAAAACTTTAACAGGCAAGGATTTGATTCTTACATTTTATGTTAGACTGGTTTCTCTACATGTTTCTTGTTAAAATCATTATATTACTGTCGTTTTGTATTTATGTGTCTACAGAGCAATAAATAGCTATTGAAATGAGGCTGTCATCATGATTGTGTGTGCATTTATTTCACTCCACCATTTTGATGAATACAGTCTGTACAGGGAGCAGAGGGTTGTAACCTTAGATGATGTAAGTTGGTAGCTCCTGTGTTCAAGTGAATTTTTTGCTGGCCAAATATCTGAGTAGAAATTCTAATGACTTGGGTTTAGAATAGAGCCTCCAAAACTGACTAATAAAATACACATTAAATTAGAAGCTGAGATATATTTTTGTAGCTTGTTGAGATTCTAGCACATATTTGTATTAATAAGATAATAAATGCATAATGGATGCGACACTTACCCACCTGAACATTTTCAAGTTAAAAAAAAGATTGATACACTACGCATTCCATTAGTTCTCTCTTTTACAACTAATAAACTTCCAGTTCATTAAGTTATTACATGCCATTCCTCATCTTACAAATAGAATCCATAATTCAGTTTTTCCCAGAGCTGCACATTCTTTAAGTCTACAGACTAAATTACCAGAGCACATTTTGTCAATAAAGCTTCTGTTTGGTGGGGGAAGGAGGAGGCAGTTAAGTAAAGTAATATGAAATGCAAGCCATTTTTTGTGTCAGAGGTCATTTATTTGCTTCAATATTGCTTTTATTCTATTTATACATTTGCTAAATGATGATTATTATGGAAAGCCCATGGTTAAACACTGCATTACATTTAAAATGTTTTACATTTTGTTGCAGACTCTTACACTTGTGAATCTTTAGAGTTATCTTGAACAGTAAACTGTCCTTTTGCAGTGAATCCCTGAGAATCTATTAGTTCAGCTGTGYATTTACTAAAAGATAAAGGCTTTCTTCTGTGAGCAGTGGGAAAGCCACAGAGGCAAGCAAAAATCATCCATATTCTGCAGTCCTAAACCAAAAGACTTGTCGCTTCCTGAGCCAGAATTGCCCAGCGCAGATGCAGGCAGCCAGTGAAACCTTCTGCATGGGAAGCTATATGGGACTAATTTGTGTGCTATACCAAGTTTCCAACACTGCTCTTCTCACCAGGGCTTGAAGTGGGAATACTGTGCTCTGTGTTGAGTATAATATATAATATCTATTTGTAAAAAATACAACCTAGTGATAAAATGTTTGCCTAGGGAGTGGGATAGAGTGGTCCGGGCTCTTCGCAGCTTGCAGTGATTTAAAACSACTTCTGCTGTCCAGAAAAACAGGCAATCGTGATGGGGAGAAAAATGCATTCTACCCTTTGTTCTCCCAGCCCCAGCATTTAGCTGGACGCTCAGATAAAGGTCCCAATAGGTTGTAACTAACCTCCCCCATGAGACAGCACCCTGTGAGGATGGAGGGAGGGGGAGCGAGGCAAAAGGGCCACGAGGCGGCATGTTTAGCTCCGTTTTGGGGTTAGCAGTGGCAGACCCTGGAAAGCACTGCAGTGCCTTGCTCGTGGAGGAGTTGCTATAACCCTGGGGAGGCTCAGAGCCTGCCTTCTTCTCCTGTCTCCCCCTCTTTGATTAAAACCTGCCTGCTTTTTCCTTTCAGTGGAAATTAGCAGCCGTGAGCAGTCATAATTTTCACCAGAGGGAAAAGAAGTTGTTCCCCCCCTCCCTCCCAAACTGTCCCAGGGGGTTATATGGTTCAATTTGCTGCAAGCATGCTAGCAATTAGATTCACCTATATAGGGGAACAGGTGCTAAGTCAGTGTTAGCCTGAGTAAGGAAAGGAATGAAAAAGATTAGCACTGAACAGGAGTATTCAAGCCTGGACACTACTGGGCAGGGTGAATAAAATTTTAACTGGTCCGAATCTGTCCAAAACACTATCACATTGTATTATGGTACTTTAATATCAGCTAGTACTTCTTCTCATTAAATCTGTAGTTAACAAATACACAGGTGATTGTTGTCAACTGAAGAAATAATGGTGTCATTGGAAACACTTTTTAAAATGAAGAGTTGTAAAATGGTTCTATGACAACAACATAATGGGGTTACTGTTCATGACAATTACAGACTGTGAATTATAAATGAGAGAACAATGGAAAATATATTTGTGAAAAAATGGAAAAGTAATAAATGAATGGGGAGCAAAAAGTTTCTAATTGATCCTTTTTCCAGAGATCACTGAAAGCAGCTCTCGTAGAATCATAGAATCATAGAAAAGTTTGGATTGGAAGGGACCTTTAAAGGTCATCTAGTCCAACCCCCCTGCCATGGGCAGGGACATCTTCAACTAGATCAGGTTGCTCAGAGCCTCATCCAACCTGACCTTGAATGTTTCCAGGGATGGGGCATCTACCACCTCTCTGGGCAACCTGTGCCAGTGTTTTGCCACCCTCAGCGTAAAAAAAATTTCTTCCTTATATCTAGTTTAAATCCACCCTCTTTTCRTTTAAAACCATTCCCCCTTGTCCTGTCGCAACAGGTTCTGCTAAAAAGTTTGTCCCCATCTTTCTTATAAGCCCCCTTTAAGTACTGAAAGGCTGCAATAAGGTCTCCCCGAAGCCTTCTCTTCTCCAGGCTGAACAACCCTGACTCTCTCAGCCTTTCTTCATAGGAGAGGTGYTCCATYCYCCTGATCATTTTCGTGGCCCTCCTCTGGACCCACTCCAACAGGTCCATGTCTTTCTTGTGCTGAGGGTTCCAGAGCTGGACGCAGTACTCCAGGTGGGGTCTCACCAGAGCAGAGTAGAGCAGCAGAATCACCTCCCTTGACCTGCTGGCCACGCTGCTTTTGATGCAGCCCAGGATAYGGCTGGCCTTCTGGGCTGCGAGTGCATATTGTCGGCTCATGTCCAGCTTTTCATCCACCAATACCCCCAAGTCCTTCTTGGCAGGGCTGCTCTCAATCCCTTCATCCCCCAGCCTGTATTGATACTGGGGGTTGCCCCAACCCAGGTGCAGGACCGTGCACCTCATGAGGTTCACATGGGCCCACTTCTTGAGTTTGTCCAGGTGCCTCTGGATGGCATCCCGTCCCTCAGGTGCGTCGACCGCACTACTCAGCTTGGTGTCATCTGCAAACTTGCTGAGGGTGCASTCGATCCCACTGTCTATGTCATTGATGACGATATTAAACAGTACCAGTCCCAATACGTACCCATGAGGGACGTCACTTGTCACCGATCTCCGTCTGGACATTGAGCCATTGACCACTACCCTCTGGATGCAACCATCCAACCAATTCCTCACCCACCGGACAGTCCACCCATCAGATCCATACCTCTCCAGTTTAGAGAGAAGGATGTTGTGGGGGACTGTGTCAAAGGCCTTACAGAGGTCCAGATAGRCRASATCTGTAGCCCTTCCCATGTCCACTGATGTAGTCACTCCATTGAACATGCTGAACAACCTTTCTTTGATGAGGGTGCAATTATCCTATGTTCAGTCTCTGCAACAGTCCTTCACAGATACAGCAGAGTACACGTCTGTAGATCCATATTGTTGCTTGCTCATGGGCTTATCTCTGTCCAGACTTGAAATCCCACTTAGAATATGTCCTGACTTCACAGTATGAGAATCATGCTGCCTAGGCTATGCCTTAAGCTAACTTCTGAAATGATGGCTCTCTAGACCATCATGGAAGTGAGTTGATAATGCTTTTACCTTATCAAAGCATTTATAAACACAGATTTATCTAGATAGCTACATAGTGAAATATTCAGTATTCTAATGGAGTTTCTTTATCTAATGTCACTCTTTACCGTGACTGTAGCCTATGTAATTTGATTAGCCATTTATAACTTTAGTACATAATATGTAAATATTACCAGTGAGCTGAAAATACTGGAGATGTTCACAAGAACCAGAAAAGCAGACTGGGAGCTGTGGGCCTTCTGTCCACAGAAATTAGTAACTGCTGGCAGCTGGAGTCTAGCCTCCAACCTTCTAGCAAAGAGTAACTTCATTTACATGAGCTGACACCTCCTGAGAGGCCCTTACACTGAATTTATCCAGTACTTTTGAGCTCTTGCTTTATGTTAAAAAGAAAAAAAATTATCTTTAAGCTTGTTGCTTTTTTATCAGGTAAAGTTTTAACGAGAAAGTTTAACTCATCAATGTTAAGTTTTCTACTAATTAGGTGAAAGTGTTTTTTCCTCTGCAAGCAGTTTCTGTTATCTGGCACTCCTGAACTAGTGGGTAGCATCCTTGAATAGTGCTATCCTGCTTTAGTCTTTTTTCAAAAAAAATCTAAGTAATTATTGACTACTATAGCATTTATATTCTGTGGGCAGAGTTAAAATAGAGACTTAAGAGCTGCATGTTGTTTCTGTAATTCCAGAATTGGAATAGATATGCTGAGCCTTTCTGCTATAACGTATGCTGTTTCAGTAGCAAAACAATTTATGATTCAAAATAATACATTTGACAACATAAGTGAGTGGTCTAGGTCACATCTAGTAACTTAAGCATGTATTCTTGCTCATTGTTATAAAAAAAGACAAAGCCAGTTAAGAGATCAGCGTTCATTCCTGGCATGCTGGCTATTTCTACACGCTGGCTGTTTTTATTTTACAGGCCTATCAKGAGCTGATATGGCAGTCACTTTTTTTTCCTACTGAGTGAATAAATTACAAGTCCTGGAGCAGTGCTCAGTATGCTGTAATTCTTGGCCATAAGACCTATGAGATATGTTTAAACTGAATGATCCACTACTTGGAGGAGTGATGGCTTCTTTTACAGCCCTCTTGTTCTTGTAGACAGTAAACCATTGATATAGATTATGAGGACAAGGGCATGTTCACCATAGTCTGRTCTTTTCCTGAGCCTTGCACGTACTTCTGTCTGTGCTGTGGGACTCCTTACACCTCACACATTCAGGATCAACGAGGTCCTGTCATTAGTAGTGGTATTTTTTCTCCAGTCTATATTTTGAATATTAAAACTGATAATTTCTGGTAATGTTTGTGCCTCTCTTAAAAGCAAATATAAATATGTATTTCATACTCAAACCCATTTTTAAAGATGTTATTGTTCCTCCTAATAGTTCTTTCTCTATCTGCCCAGAAAATGTTTTTCTTCTTCCAGACAGACTCTACTCTTCCTACCTCCTGTTTACCATGTCATCTTGTAAATGTAGAGCATTACTGTACAGAGAAAGCACAACTTTTTCACTGACTCTATGTCTTTGACAATTGCACTTATTGTAATTTTTCTTCTCTCCTGTCCATCTCGAAAGATCCAGCAATATTATTTTATCCATTATGTGACCTTCTTACTTGACATTYCTTTGTCTTTGCTCTAAAGCCAGGCATGAAGAACTGAACAAGGTTGGGATATATAGGAAAGGAGATGCCAGGATTGTTCCACGTAGATCACAAAGCAGATGTRTCTGGGAAGTTCTGGTCTGTAACACTGCATTAAAGACAATTGCATTGCATGTCTGTCTAAATGCTAAAGTATAACACATATGCTCATGAATTCTTCATATATAAAACTATCTTTCATCCATAAAAGCAAGGCAACATATAACATTTTTTTATACTCATGCTGGATATTATGATTGAAACCCCCACACCCTCGATACCACCAACTGGGGGTACTACTAGTGAGTAATGTGCTTTATAATTTTGTGTGACAAGCTGTTTTCATGTATTTAAATATAATGTCTGTCTAGTTACTGATTTTATTTTCCTGTTTAATTTATTCTCCAGATTCTCTGGCCTTCAGTCAATGCACTGGCTGATTAAATTATTATCCCAATAATGAGATTTGACACAATCTATGCCAATTACCTATGTGACCTGCTAAGTAGGTTAATTGGCAACCCTGAATAATTATCATCTTGCTGACTGAGAGTTTGACAATAAATGAAATATAAAGATGCTGAAAAAGACACACAGTTTTTCATTTCAACTTCTGAATTGTTTCAAYGAAACCTTTTAACTAGTAGCTTCTTAATAAAATGCAGCAATTAAAAAAAAATCTTGTGAACATTTTGGTCATATAAAAATATAGATGTTTGCTCTTGTGCATCATCATGGCTTCCGAGGAGAAAAAGAAGTCTGTGGCATATTAGATAAACAGGTCACTCTATTCTGCAAATTGGTTGTGTAAGTGAATTGTTGCATCATCAGAGAGCAAGCTCAGAAGCAAGGAAAATCCAAGAAGTCCAAGTGATATTTGTGGTGACATTGCAAGAATCATAGAATCATAGAATCATAGAATCATTAAGGTTGGAAAAGACCTCTAGGATCATCAAGTCCAACCGTCAACCCAACACCACCAAGCCCCACTAAACCATGTCCCTAAGTGCCTCATCTACACGTCTTTTAAATACCTCCAGGGATGGTGACTCCACCACTTCCCTGGGCAGCCTGTTCCAATGTTTAACCACTCTTTCAGTARAGAAATTTTTCCTAATGTCCAATSTAAACCTCCCCTGGCGCAACTTGAGGCCATTTCCTCTCGTCCTATCGCTAGTTGCTTGGCAGAAGAGACCAACACCCACCTCGCTGCAACCTCCTTTCAGGTAGTTGTAGAGGGCAATAAGGTCTCCCCTCAGCCTCCTCTTCTCCAGACTGAACAGTCCCAGTTCCCTCAGCCATTCCTCATAAGACTTGCTCTCCAGACCCTTCACCAGCTTCGTTGCCCTCCTCTGGACACGCTCCAGCACCTCAGTGTCCTTCTTGTAGTGAGGGGCCCAAAACTGAACACAGTATTCAAGGTGCGGCCTCACCAGCGCTGAGTACAGGGGCACAGTCACTTCCCTCGTCCTGCTGGCCACACTATTTCTGATACAGGCCAGGACGCCGTTGGCCTTCTTGGCCACCTGGGCACACTGCCGGCTCATATTCAGCCAGCTGTCAACCAGCACCCCCAGGTCCTTTTCCGACAGGCAGCTTTCCAGCCACTCTTCCCCAAGCCTSTAGCGTTGCATGGGGTTGTTGTGGCCAAAGTGCAGGACCCGGCACTTGGCCTTGTTGAACCTCATGCAGTTGGCCTCAGCCCATCRATCCAGCCTGTCCAGGTCCCTCTGCAGAGCCTTCCTACCCTCGAGCAGATCGACACTSCCGSCCAGCTTGGTGTYRTCTGCAAACTTACTGAGGGAGCACTCAATCCCCTCATCCAGATCATTGATAAAGATATTGAACAAGACCGGCCCCAAAACGGAGCCCTGGGGGACACCGCTCGTGACCGGCCGCCAAGTGGACTTCGCTCCATTCACCACAACTCTCTGGGCCCGGCCGTCCAGCCAGTTTTTTACCCAGTACAGAGTACACCTGTCTAGGCCATGAGCTGCCAGCTTCTCTAGGAGGATGCTGTGGGAGACAGTGTCGAAGGCTTTACTGAAGTCCAGGTAGACCACATCCACAGCCTTTCCCTCATCCACTAGGCGGGTCACCTGGTCATAGAAGGAGATCAGGTTGGTCAAGCAGGACCTGCCCTTCATGAACCCATGCTGGCTGGGCCTGATCCCCTGGTTGTCCCGCACATGGCTTGTTTTAATGCTTTTCTGTGAAACCTTGAGAACTAGAAATTAACTTTACTGTTCAATGAAAGCTGCGATTCTTCTATTCCCATTTCTCAGGAAACAGATTTAAGAAAAATAAATATTATGGTACGTGGTGACACAGACATGTATTGTATATCTATCTATCTTTTCTACCTTGTTCATTTCTGAAAAGCCAAAATGATATTTCTTTCTGCCCTAGAAAATAGAAGATAGSAAATTAGAAAGGAAGCAGAATGGACTCCTAGGGATGAGAAGAAGGGGAAAAATATGTAAGATTTAAACTTGTGGTCTTTTCACAAGCTAATCAGCCCAAATTAGTGGTTTAGAACCATGGACTTAGTCRGACTTCTCCCAAAGTCTTTCCTCCTCCCTGGCCCGAAATCCCACCAAAACTTGGTGGGGTAGAAAAAACAATCAAAGAATCCATTTCTTGTTATCAGCAGTTAAGGACTGCAACACAAACTGTCTTCACAGAGACTTTGGAGAGCCCCGCTTGTGCTCCTGGGGTGAGAGTAGGAGCTGCTCTGCCTCATCCTTGGCCATGCTTGTGGCAGGGCTGTCTGCCCTGAGCCAGTCCTTCTCCACTGTGGCCCTGCAGCCTGCAAGCACAGGCACCGCAAACTGAACCACACAAATAAGTATTAAGTGCATAGTAATTTTGGCCAAGTTAAATCTCATTATCATGTGCCACCTCTCACCAAATATTAACAGTTTTTCGGAAATTAAAAGCTTGCAGAGTCATGCTGTCACATCCCCTCTGGCTGCCATCGTCATTCCTCTTCCTTCAGCCTCTGTGTGTGCAAAAATACGTTTCCATTTCTAAGCACATGCCACACTGGAATGCAGAGTGTGCCCTTGTCTGTGTCCAGAAAAAGGATTCTTCAAGTAGATACCCAATCCAAAGCCATTCGATCTTTCAGTTAATTGGCTTATGGGCTTTGGAGTGGGGCGATATAATTCAAGAAAGGATCCTGGCTATGATGAAATCACTTAAACCTGAGCCTGAGCAAGTGAGCAGAGCTCAGATTTTGAGAGCGCGACTCACATGTTAAAACCAAACATAAGCTCAAGTGTTTTTCTGGATCATGKCCATATTGAACTCTAATGACCTAAATGGATTTACTCCCCAGACAAATTTACCCTTCCCTTTCCTCCTGCCCACACATATATTTGCACCCCAACCAATCACTTATGTCTCTTTCTATTTCTTACATGCTACTTTTACTGAAAACTTTATGCCTTGTTTAATCTCTTCTAAGCATGGCTTTATTTCCTCTCTTGATTTCCTCTATGATTCATCAACAGGGCTTTTTTACCCCTACCCAAAGGATTTCAATTTCACTGTACAAATTTAATCAAAGCAAAATTGTTAAGGCTTATTAAAGAAGCTGTGCTGTCTCTTTGTGCTCCTTCATCTTGCCTCCCTCCCCATGAAAAGACGAATAAGGTGCTGAAGATGCACATCAGGTGAAACTACTGTCTACAAATGGCAAAAATAATATCTTTCAGCTTGCTGCCTGTGGATTTTTTTGCTGGTATGTGGTCCTGGTGTCTAAAATTATAGGCATTTAGATGTCAGGTAGCAAGAGAGAAGAAAAAAAAAAAAAAAGAAGAGGTATTATAGTAAAATAGCAAAGAACTGATGTCTTGGTGATAGCTGTAAGGTCTTTTATGCCTTAAAAATAGCACAGCTTTATAAAGTTTTTATCATACCTGATAGAAAATTAAGGGCTGCTGATATTTTGCAACTCATTACTCATTGCTTGTTGATTACATAAGTGTTTTTGAATGAAGGAGCACTGTAAAGGTCCTGTCAGAAGCTAAGCTGACATGACTTCTGTCTTTCCTTTTTATTACGATAGTCAATAGCTCAGTTGTAAGGAATATAATTGCTCTTTGTGACTGTATTAGACATTCTTTTGGGAGAGCTAGCTAAAATTTGAGAGCAGAAAAGCATTCCTGGAAAAAAACAACCCAGCATGCCAGACAAATCAATAATAAGAGGACGGAGCTGAATCTGAGACTTTTTGGTTGGGTTAGAACATGAACAAGACAGTATTGACTCCGTAAAGCTTGTATTTTTAGGGGTGGCTATATCAAAATTAATATTACCTTCTTGCTTTGTTTGAAATCTTCCATACATTTGTGCAAGCAAATCCATTCTACGATTATATTTCTTTTCTTGAGCTGAAGTCTTCTATTTGGTATGTGTGACCTGTGTACTGTGACTCTATATAAATTAACAAAAGGTGGATTGTATGTGATATCTCTCACCAGTGTTCTCTACTAATGACATGTACGAAGGAAATGAAATGTCTATGCAAATACTTCAATGCATAAATTATGTACAACTCATATATGTAAGTTTTCTACAAGCTGTTCAACATTACCTCAGAAATAATTCTTTTATTTTCTGGAAGAAGGATACAAGCATACATTGATAATCAGAATGTGAAAGATAAACTGTGGGCATTAATGATCTAATGCTTTGCATTTACGCAGTTTCCCATCCAAGGTCTTCTTATTGTATCCAATATATCCAATATTACATTATTTAAACACACCACAACTTTGTGAAAGGTAAATATTTGTATACCCATTTTGCAGATAAAGCTGCAAGGGCAGAAAGGGCAAATGCAAATTTTACCTGTCTGTGCTCTGAGTTAGGCATGAATCTTGTGATCCTGCACTTGGCTAAAGCACTTGGGCTGATCCTGACTGTTAGGAAAGCTCAGTGGGGCTTAATAGCTTAGGCATAGTTATATGATTCCTGTTCAGAACTAGTTTGTATTGGCCATTTCAGAGTGTGCCTAGTGAAAGCCTGTCTCTTTGTGCACCTGCCTATATAGACATGCCTTAAATAAATTTGAAAATGAGACTTCTGTATCTTTGAACAGTTAGAGTGGAGATGATGTGGTATTAGCTTGCTATAAAGCTGCTCAAAAACCTGAACTTAGTCTCCAAAGTTAAACCATCGAGCATACCATTCCCAGACCCCTGTCTTCTGCAGGTTTTAGAATGAAAAAGCATTGTTAATATTTTGATTAACTGTTTTGTAGAGCAAAACCACTGCATTCCCAGTAAGATCATTATGCTAGAAAAATGCATCTATCACAGGTAACATTTCCTAACTCCCGATGCCTCAGATTTTAGCTTGTGCTACCAGTCTTCCCTTATCTCATAAGTACTCTGTGTGTGATATTAATGAGATAATATCCAGGTATGATGTGTAAACTCTTAGCAGGAAAGAAATAACATAATGCACTTACTCAGCAATTCCTTCTGAATAGTGCTTTGACGATCCGATTTTCCATCCCTTGATATGACCAAATTATTACTTCAGCAAAACTAGTAGCCTGCAGTGCCAACACACACACAGCTGAAGTGATAATAATAGTTCATTTTACACATACATGCGCACATCCTCCAAATTGCATTTCTAAGAATAGAGGTTAGAAAACCTATTTGATAATATGAATGTGAAAGCGTTTTTTTGTACATCAATATACACATACTGTTTGATGCTTGGTACTGATTGCATCTGCTTCTGCAGGAGATAATGTATATTTAAGTGTATAAAAAAAGTATATTAAATATTAGCTCTGTGTTTCCAATAAAATAAAAGTTCTGAATTAATAGATGTRTTTTCCATTATTTTTTTGGTACATTTTAACGTCTCAGAGGTAACATCAAAATTCTTCCTGAGTTAGAAGAAATAAATTCATCCTTCTGGGTAAAACATTCCCTATAGAACTGGTGAAATTCAAGCTTTAAATTTGTATGCATTGTAAAATATAGTTCACTGCAGCATGATAAAATGTTTAACGAAAGATAGGTAGAATACACGAATGCTTGAGGGACTGGAGACTACCTCAATAATGTATGCTTGTAATTATGGTTTAGGTAAGTTGTAAAGGTAGAAAAAAATTAAGTGGTTTATAGATATATAATAATGAAGTTCAATAATGAAGCATTCATTGCAAGTAGAGGAGGTCAGAAATGTAATGACCACATCTTTTCCAGATGGATTGCTTTATAAACATTTCTGAGAGTATGTCATATCATGGGATGTTTCCACTAGGGTACTGAACGTGCAGAAACTCTCTTCATAAAGAAAAACTGCCTGGGCAATCACCCTGGTTTTCCTACAGCTTGCCCTCTATGACTGAAGTTTACTTAGGACTTTAAAGGAAAAAGTTCAATATGAAGGCAGATTTGGTGTCTGAGTTCCACAAAGCAAGGGACTGGGCAGAAAGAGCTCTTCAGCTTCCCACAGCTTCCTCTGCCCCCCACTGGATACCAGTTATTGCCCCTGTGCCGTCTCTGCGTTTTATGGGGCCACTTTTATGAGGCAGATCAATGGATTGATCCCTGTTAAGAGTAACCAGTCAGAAAGATCAATTAACACACTGAAAGTAAGTAATTTCATAGAATAAAATAAATCAATTTGCACCACCAAAGGAACTATTAAAATCTGATGGGCAATCTCACAGTTTGGGCTTGAAAAAATAGACCTTAAGAGGTGTGATACTAAACAGCAATGATTTCATTAAATAACAATAAGCAATTGCTATCTCTTGTTTGCAGTTTAGAAATCCCTTTGGTTCCTGAGAATACAAAACAAGCCCAATAGCTAGCAAGGTACCTTTACTATGCTTTACATACACATAAACAATCTGGACTGAATAGGGCACTGTCTAGCTTTATATAACAAGTGATAAGAGTAGAAAATAGCTGTAATCCTAATGAATACGTTTTGACTACAATCAATTTCTTCTTGTGAAGTCTGCATGACAGACGGAGATCAAATTACTGGTACACGTAACAACCTGAGAAGCAAATAGTCGCATTAAAATATTTTGCCAATGTTCATAAACCAATGCTTCCCAGAACTCCATCCCTGTCAAATAAACAACTTTTTGTTTCCTATTAAATACAGAGAGTGYGGGTTACTATGGTGATCGACAGAACACAGAATAAACTCTGATTCATCATAATTGCCACATGCTAGAGAAAAAAAAAATCTGAACAACATTATCTTGCAGTTTTAAGCTGGATCTCTGAAAAATATTTTGAGAATATAAAATGATCTGATGATGCCCAAATAACACTGGGTGAAGTATCACAAAAATGAAAGTGTTGCAGCAGTGTGACCCTTCAAATAAAACTGTTTCAGGTCTGAAACATTTTAAAACTCATGATCACAAACCTTAGGTTTTTTGTCCTTTTATTCTAATCAATGAAACATACAGAACTGTGACAACTGCGAAGATGTGTAGAGAAATACTATGGGCCATATTGTCATGCACATACATCTTCATCTGGGCCGTGGACCTGTCATGTACTTTCAGTGCCCAGTTGTTTTCAATCCCATTTASTCTGTAATTTATGTTCAAAGGGCTGAATCATTGGCATTGGATAGCCACTGAGCAGGGACTGCTTTGATGCCAGAGTTTTGGAGGTTTCGCTCTTTTGATAAGAAAGACACCCATGCTTTTACTTGCACTTATTTGCACTCACTGTTGACTTTGCATTACCAAGGCTTAAGAAAGTAATGAAGTAGCATTTACATCTGCTTTCTCAGTAATCTACGCTTTAATATATGTAACCAACACGCTAGTTTTTCAAATACATACAATGAATTTCACACCACAAAATTAAATGCAATGTTATAGTTATTTCTAGTCATTCCCAGGGTTAGTTTCTAGTAATGAAACACAATTTTGATTAACATAGAGCTTTATCGCAGTACAAGTCAGACCTTCCTGTTGGTCTACACAGTGTCATTGAAATGGTTTAGAAGCAAGGAAGGCAGCACTAGAGCTAACACAACTGGGTGGACCTAGGAAAGAGCCAATTCTTGTTGCATGGCTTTAAATTGTATGTCATTTGTTTTTAAATATTTCAGCTTCTTTTAGCCTCAGCACTACATCAGGTCTACAAAATATCCAAATGAATTAAAACAGAAAGATCACCTAGTAGCTTGTATACTGACCTTCAGAACTCAACTCTGCCAAGTCACCAAAATCTCTATTCACATTCATTAAGACCTGAAGAACAGTTTTGAGATGTGTATCTTTTTTTTTCCTACTGTATCCATTCAGTCTAATAAGTAATAGTATCTCTTCCTGCTACCCCTGATAGGTTTTTGAAAGGGGTAATAACCTACTTTTTAATTGTAAGGCTGCACAGGGAACTTAGTGAAAGTGATTAAAAAAACTTATGGTCCATTGTAAGATACTTCTAACTACTGCCCACTCTGGAGGTTTGGAGCCCTACACAGTTGTCATCTAGCTGGTCCCTTTCTATCAGTTTTATCTCTAGTGTCAAGCATGCTCTCCCCACACATTCACGGTAGTGAATTTAAGTCACACAAAACTCATGCAGCATGAAAGTATTCTACAGTCTTTACAGTTCAAAAGGGAACCTGTGGGTTCACAAACATATGAAGCCTTTCCCTCAAAAGCAGGAGATTCAAAGGCTAGTAAAATCCAGAGCCCGCATCTTTTAACATTTGATGATGTTACAGAGGATGTTTCCTTCCCAGCTGAATCTTGCTTACCACTAGTATACAAATTCTCAGCTGGGGTAGCTCCACTTTGACACCTGTGAGAGAATTGCAGACTCTCTCTGACATGGTGTCTCTTCCATATATCTAAAGGGGGGAGGGGGGAGGGGAGAGAGAGTGGTGGAGGGAAAGAGATAATATCTTTCACATTTCATATTATTGGCAGCCTTTCCTGAATTTCTTAAGGGCTTCAGGACAATGTAAGAATAAAGTTGGGATTTTTTTCTTAGAAGACATGCTATAATTCAAACAAAAATCAATTCAGCAAAACCTGCTGATTTATGCCTTAGATCAGACCTTATAATCTAGCTGTATAATCTATGAACCCAGTTATTCAGAAGGTAACAAGTATCCTTGTTATTCTGCACATGTCCATTACGAAGTAGCTCTTATTTCATAACCTTTAACTAATTGGTGTCACCCTGGTGTCATTCTCTTAACCCATCACTTCTCCCTACCATGGGTGCTTTTTGTCTTTAAAATGTCGTATTAAATATCATCAGCATTTGCAATCCTCTGGACAGAACATTTAAAATCGAAATAGTTGTGGCAAATATATATAGACACTAAAATGGAACTTATTCAATGAAAATCTATATGGATGAACAATTACTGCAGTACCAGCTCTTCTCTAACCCAAATGTCATTCTACATTATGGCCTGGCTGATATGAATGCATGCAACTGAGCCATAACCTTTAAAAGCACCAACTATTTCAATTGCCCCTTTATTTAAAAAAAAAAAAAAAAAAAAAACACCAAAAAAATAACCAACAATTTTCCCAAAACTTAGTTGCCCACTAACAGCTTTTAATAAAAGGCTCTGTATTTTATGTGTATGACTAACATCTGTTTATGACTAATAACTTCTGTGGCAACAGTATAATCATTCCTGCTAACTGGAATTTTTGAATTGAAGAAACACCTGGGTAATGGGGACCTGAAGAACTGCTGAGGCTGTCTTCTCTTGTGGCTCACGATCATCAGCCTTTTATGCGATGAATATGCCCCAAACTTGTGTAGATACAAATGTCTGTGTAATGCTCTGGCTGTGCCTCCCTAAGCTCTATTCTGCATAAATATTTATGCCTTCCTATTTTTACATGGCACAACCATGGAAAGCAAATGTAGTAAGAATATGAACATGCCCACAAGTGACTCAGTTTTCATCTCAGAAAGCAATCTAGTAATTTTTCCCATGTTACTCCAACATTAGTAGAAGTTCAGGCAATCAACAACTGTCACTTGTGCCAAACTGTAGACAGAATATATACTTAAAAGCCTGGATTAAATTTTAAATCCAGTTCTTAGTTTTGCTACTAAGTTTTGTCCTCTGTGAATTTGATCACGAGATTTGTTCTTCCAACTCTGTCACTTTAAACAAATATGGCATTTCCCAGCCATACAAGCAGCAGAGACTAGACACATAAATGACGGGAAGGCAATCAGGCACAATGGTAAGTCAGATGCAAGGGCCACTAAAAAATATGGATCAGTTTGACCACACTATATTCAGGGGCTGCTGTTATTAATTTTTGTTCTGAATTATGTTCTCCAGTATATGTTATAGGGGAAGAAAATCATAAAATACACATAAAGAACATTTGATGAGGCAAGTTGCTGCCCTAGTGAGAGATTTCAATAAGAGTGATTTCTTACCAGGGATAAGCTTCAAAGCAAGGACRGTGCACACTGTTTCAGGTGGAGAGAAACTGACACTTTTTGGAAAGAACAAAAATCTACCAGCTGCTGAGACTCGAGCTCAAGGTGGGTTTGCTATGAATGGAGATAAAGGTAGACAGACTGAAGTTTTTAAGCAGACCCGCTCAGCCTTTGTAGCTTTCCGTGTCAAAGCAGGCACCGACACAGGACCAGGATGAAAATGTTTTAACAATGGCTTTCCATGCAGGAACTTCAGCTGCAAAGTCACACGTGCACCCAGATAACTGTGAGGATAAAACACAGATGCTGGTGCATCAGACCATGGGGTTTAGCTGCTCTACCCAGAATGCTGGATGTATTCAGCATCACACTTCCCTCAGGCGAGGATGAGAAGTACCTACCTCTTGCAGCCCTCCGGCTCCGCAGGCCATCAGGGAGAACAGAGCAGCGTGAGAGAGCGTTTACTTCTCCTGCCACATGGTCAGCCTTTCTGTCCAGCCTCCTCCCTTTTCCTAGCTTGAAGATCACAGGCTGCAATTCTGTGAATACTTCACTGGCTCAAGAAAGCCTGTAGCACCAAGACAAAAGGAATGGATTTTTGTTTCCCTGGTCATTCAGTGTTGCTTCCTTGATGCGCTTGGAACGGGTGTTATTCTAAAAGGCACCTTTGCTATCTGGCTCTGCACTGGTGGGACTTCAACTGTTTCACTAGTGTCATTCTGTTGAGGAGGCACATTTTTAATTTGAGCRGTAGGAATGCCTTTTTTGCTTTGCCTTGTTTGTAAGTCCCTGCAAACTTTTCCCACACATAAATTTTATTCCTTATTTCCAGCATGATCTCCTTCAGTGCGCACTTGGACTTTTGCCTACCTYATGAATCCAAAATCATGCCCCAATTTATTGTTAAGGCTCAATATGGCCTGAAGCAGGGGGTGTTGCACCAATCAGCATTGGCAGTAACCTGCATCTTGTAGCTCAGGTATAACACCCACACACACACCCCGCCACACCCTTACGTCTATCCTTCCTTTTATCTTTGATTGTTCTGTACCAAACATGTTCTTCAATAGCAAAGGAACATTTTTTTCTTTCCTTTCACCATTCCTAAGGTGCTTGAGCCTCTGTTCATCAGGAACTCAGTAGATGCTATCAAGCTTCTACACTGCATATAGATACATAAACCAGCAGTTTCCTTGGAACCGGGAGACCTGAAGCACAGATGATTCAAGAATGTCTGCCCTAGCCCACTTTTTTTACCTATTAGCCCCCACACATAAATATTATAATAAAGTGCCTTTCCTGGTATATGGGGTAGCTGAGATATGGCCACATAGCACACTTGCTACTCTGCAGCCAGTGTCCCAGAGTAAACCCAGAGAGTTCACTTCTCTTTYGCGCCTTCCCCACAGCGTGCATACCACAGAGCACACCAAAGGGGCATCTTCGTGGAGYAGTTGATATGCTTTAAGCTTACTCCTTAGCAACTCCCTAGCACTGTAGCAGAATGAATGCACTTAGGCCAGTTTTCTTTGGAGTATCCTGCAGCCTCATTTTTGTGCCTTGTAAATGCATGGAGTATTTAGTCAAGTAAAGCAGAAAAGTGTCCACTTTGATTTTTTTCAGAGCAGCTCTCCTGACACCAAAACACCTGGAGTAAACTGGCTTGAAATACCTAGATGGTTTGAAACTAGCCCTTTCATCCCACTACTAACATTTGCAAGAAAAAAAAATCATCCTCTTTTCCCTTCTGACASACAAATAACTGGTGTTGTATTTCACATTGTCTTGATCAAGAATGAATATTAATTCTCTAAAATGTAATTTAAATGCAATTAGAGAGAAATGCTATTAAAAATCCTATTAAAAATGACGGAAGTTCCAATTTAACATTACCAATTTTAGAATGCTTAAATAAAAAAAAAATCCAAGTGCAAAAACTGTACCCAAATAAATTACATTTTAACAGTGGAACTGATAATATTTCTATTTAGTTTTTAACATTAATTCACTAAGGATGAATTTCACCATCAGTGAAACATTCTGCAATCATGATGTTTTGTATTAAACTCCAGCGAATACCTTCTTCCTGCTTTGTAACAACTGATGTTGATGCAGGAGGAAGAAAAAAAAGAAACAGTTTCTGGAAAAGAAACAGTTAGTTTCTGGAGTGATCTGTCTATATGGAGAGCTGCATTTAATTAATTGGAAGCTCATTTATTACTGAGCTCCTATAACACTTCGGATAGGATTATAGGGAACATTCCAATAAACACTCTATTGCACTTGAAGCAGGAAATAATTAGCTTTCAGTTTGCTTCAGTTTTGACCAAAATAAAGAAAAGCAGTCCTGGTAGAAGGAGAATCTGAATTTCTACTTCAAAACACCATTATATGCTTAGCAAAAACTGAAAGAAAGAGAGGTGGCTGGGCTTAGAACTTGAGACCTCCTCAAACTGTGCATGAACAGACTTTTGTGGTTGATTGATTGCAACTTCTTAACCAGTTGATCTAAAAAGGATGTCTAGAGCTCAGCTGTGTATGCTTACAAGGCGCTAAGCAGCTCCTGTATGGTCCTGAATAGGTGGACCTCTTTGCTGGAGCACCTGGGGGCAGAGAAGCAGTCATTCCAGCCTCCTCTCTTGTCCTGGCTGGCATGGACTGAGAGACATTTTGACTCTGTTTTCCCAAATTCCTTGGCAAATAGCTCAGAAGTCATCACTGAGCAGGGACGTACCCACGAAAGTGCCAGTTCAGTTGCCTCCTGCCTGCTACTAAAGGCAAGCCTCAGACTAGTTCTGTTAGTGTCAGACTAGTTCCAGCCTTGCTCTGCTTCTTTCTTAGGCAAGACAGTAGAATAATATCCAGGATTATTTTTAATGAAGACTGAGCAGGAGATGACTCATCCACCATAAAGTCTATGATTTATGTGATATCCAGGAAAGTAATCTATATGAAGATGTCCATTTTATATTCCGTTGTCACATATCTGTCATTTATTTATCCAGGTCCTGTAAGATAGACAAAAGCCTACATAAAAGTATAGATCCATACAGAAGTAGAGATTGTCAATAACTGTCTTTAATCAGAAAAATGGTAGTTGCTGAAATTACTACTTATTTCTCTTCTAGTTTTGACATATTTTCCATTTGGTAAGGAAGTAAAGAAGTTCRAAACAAATAGTCCTGTACATATTTCCTAAGAACAACTTTTCTTCGGTACCTGTCTTGGTTTTATTATGCGTTATATCATTTCAGGACAGCTGGGTTGCGGCAGAGCAATTCCACAGCCCCGTGCTGGATCAGCCCGGTGTGTGTCACACACTTGGCTGTAGCTCATCACTGTGACRTTCTGACGCAGCCCCGCAGGATTTAGTGCTTCGAGGACCCTGTTGGGGAAAGGATATTTATGCCCAGAGGAGAGGGAAGGTTGTAGATGAGAAGGTTTCTAATGCATGGCTTTCACTCACAACCCCAATCCGCTTGTATTTCATGTTCCCGGGTAGAAATGTTCTGGTGAAGGCACCTTCTTTCACCTGAATTTGTTATAACAATGCTGGAATTATTCTGAGCAGCCAGGAGGTCAGGAGGGAGGTCTTCATTTCAGAAAGGGAAATATGATTATACTCCTCATTGGATGACTCCTTTGATTTCTTCACAGGACTTGGGGGAGGTCCCCTGATGCCAGAATCCTTCAGAGGCCTTGGTCTCAGTAATGCTACTTAGATGACAGGACAACTTGGAAGGAACAATTGCTCCTTTCACCTGAGCATTCAGCCACACATTCAGGATTTTGCAGTGTGTTTTGTTTAGAAGAAATATGTGATGAAGGCC
The DNA here is from genome assembly GCA_035582835.1 of Phoebastria nigripes. Lineage (NCBI taxonomy): Eukaryota > Metazoa > Chordata > Aves > Procellariiformes > Diomedeidae > Phoebastria > Phoebastria nigripes. Next base: position 7,334,211 of record JAYKAV010002220.1, read on the forward strand.
AGTGGCTCTTTGAAGCAGACCTATGATTTTTTTCAGAGAACACAGACCTGTTTCCCTGAATGCTGGAGGAATCAAACAAGAAGCAGCAGAGTCTTTGCTCACAGCTTCTGCCTCTATAGGCTGRTCTGCCAGGCTGAAAATTCCTCTCACGTGCTTTTTCTCTCATCAGCTTTTCTCAAGTCTGCACTATAGACAAGTAGAGGTGCGGGCTCCCTCTGTCTCATGCACATATAGGTGCACAAGCACATTGTTTCCACAACAACAATATCCTCTGCCTCTGTTATTAATGGTCTAGACTGACTCTCATRTGTCTTTGTTTCGGGCAGGACATGTGCTGACAGGTTATTCTAGCACCTTTCATCACTGATGGTGGTTATGCTCTCCAGTTTTAACCTAAAGCTGTCATAATAATTATTATAAGAACTGCCCCTGGGCCACTGGTTGCAAACCTGTTGAAAGTAAGTCCCCAAACTGCGGAACTGAGGAGGTCCAACCTTTTTGACCATTACATGCATGCATGTTTTGCAGACTGACCATTTCCTTCAGCTGGCAGGATTTTCTTCAAGGACATTCAGTTTCTTCCCACGGTTATTTTTATTTGTTAACATCTAAACATTTAGCAGCATTTCATTATGAAAAAACTGGACGAGACAGCTGGGTCATATCCCTCACGTTGAAACCCCTTATCTCTTTCGATTAACAGTGTCTGAGATAATGTATGTTTTGTTTTGTTTTTAATGAAAAACTAATAAAGGTTCTGCACATTCTGATCTGACTTTGGTACAGTAATGAAGGTACATTGCTACTTGAGGCTTCACTGGATCACTGAAATAATTTTGAAGGCAAATACATTTTTATTAATATAGGGGGTTTTGTTTGTACAGTATTTCTGTGCTATACAATGTTATTAATACAGTGTGCCTGGCATCACAGGTTGAAGCAGCATATTTTCCATAGTTTTATCTGGTGGTGTAGTACRTTTTTTGTTTCTAAATCTATGTTTGAAGGAAACACTAGAAAGAGGTATTTCTGTTCATGGCAGGGCACGGGCGGTTTTGTTAGAAACAAACACTATTTACACTTGCAGTTTCTAAGCTGTTATACAGAAGTCTGAATTTGTTATACAAAAACCACCTCAATCCTACTTTCTAACTTAACTRAATTTTTATATGCAGCTGTGGTAGAAATGGCTTCTTTTTGGTGAAAGAGAAACAGAAGGAACATGTTTATATCCCTGCTGCCCCACAACAGATTGTACCAGTCCATGGGACAGTTATTTATACATTCTCCTCTGAGGAAAACACTGTAAGAAACTATAACTTCTAGCAGTAATCTCAAATCATCTGCTTTCCTAGCTTTCTCTAAGGCAGTGGAGTTCTGGTGGGATCACATCTCCAGGTCCACCTCCTGTCTAAATGCGATTTCAACAGACACCATTTGTTAAAATATAACTCAGCACCCCCAGGCACGCTTTTCATCTAACATTGAATGGACCAGACAGAATCCCTATCTGAAGGAGGAAATGGTGACTTTTTGTTCAAGTGTTTAATCAAGAAGTATCTGATTTGGCAAAAAATCTATTAACTAGTCTCTTTACTCCACAAACACTTTAACCAAATTTAATCACTCTGACACCACGCTATCCTGAGCGCTCTTTGCATAATTGGTAGTACAGAAGGAATTGAATTGCCATAGGTTGGTAGTTAAGATTTCTTTTTTCATCAAGAAATCTYGATTTTTGCAGAAGCATGCCTCTTCCCAGACTGGACAAGTGCTGGACATATTCAAAAGCAGCCTGGCTTCAGTTTGTCCTAAGAGGTCTATTGGAACCCCATCTGATGAGATGTCAACAGAAACTGAACAGCAGCACCAAGGGTTGGCTGTAAATAGCTGCAGAAATTTTTACACCTGGCAGAGGCACCTGGATGGAAATGCCACCTTCCAAATTTTTCCCAATTCTCACTTAATTTCTCCTGAAAACTCAGTGCAGATGTACTTAACCTAGTTTATAGTGCCGAGATTGTGAAATTAATGAGAATTCATGCATTCTGGATAAAAGAAAGTTGTGCATTAAAAGCTCTCACACTAACCATTTTTTAAGGTCTTTCCCCATCCTTCCCTGCCCTGGGAATTTCCAGGCATCCTACCATGGCTATAGGCCTGCAGCTCCTCTTCCTCAGGCTGCCAAGCAGCTGACAAGGCTCGGACATGTCCAGTGCTCCTCTGAGAGGGCTGGTCTCTGTTTTGGTCCTTCCAGCTTGGGGCAGTGCTCCCTCTGCTCTGCCCTTTCTTTTCCTCTGGACTTCCAGGGAAGGAGTTATAGCGATGACAGCCATTTCTTCCATAGCTCATTCATACATGGAAAATGCAGGGAGCCAGGTGCCAGGGTTTCCATGTGATTTAGTATATATGTGCAAGGAAGTTTTTTCTTTGCAGCGTTACCGCTGGCAGAGTGGAAGAGTGAGGTAGGATTAGTATTCTTGGCCTGCACTTGAGTAGAGATGGAATAATTCTTCATAAAATATAAGGGATGGGATTTAGTGGACGGTTGAGGGTATATCTTAATTAATCTCTCTGCCAATTAAAAGATGGAAGTTCTAATTAAGGTGACACCAAAGCAATTATTTAGACTTGTGTATTTACATTAATTAGACTACCAAAGCATTAAGAGTAAGATTATGACTTTGCAGAAGGCACAAAGTCCATTTTCCATGTTGAAGTACCTCACTACCTAATTTGTAACGAGGGAAGATGTCACAATACTTGCACCATTTCCACCACATCATTTATTTTGTCTCTCAGGACTTCAGCTCTAAAATAAAATTAAGAGGAGGATGTTTGTGTTGAAGTGATGGGTCACAACCTTCTCCCTGATGATGGGGAGGATTGATGTAGAAATATTTATTTGTCATGTGAAGTGGAAGTCCTCTCTCAGGACAACTGCTTCTTTTTACTCCCACTTTAGTATTCACCAAACTAACACCTAATCAAGTATGATATCACTACTGCTATTTAGCATATGCATTTGTGGTTTATTCTTTTCTGGAGCAAATCTAATGTACTCATAAAACACTTAATTACCTTGGTGATTAAGCAGTGGAAGTTAACACAATAAATACTGTTTAAAAAAAAMCCCATAACCCATGGGCCATGGTTCAGCAAGATGTTTAAGCAAATGCCCTCAGCAGAACAGCTTGGGTGATTCAAGAAATCATGGTTCAGGAGGATGGGCTTCCCGCAGCAGGCAGTTTGTTGAACTAAGGTCTCAACAGCCCTAAATTGATGAAATAAGGTTCCAATGGTCCCTGTCGCGAATGGGAGATTTAGATTGCTTAAAGAACCACTGTCAAAGGTATTAGCAAAAGTGCTTTTATTGAAAAATGATGTTGTAAAAGTGCAACTTAACAAAGTTCGATGGCAAGGTTCACTCTGTTACTGTACTGCACAATAATTTGAACAGTGATTCAAAAMTACCAAGGCAGAGTCAAAGTTACCAAGACAAAAATCAAAGTTAGCAAGACACAGATCAAAGTTACCATAATACAAGGTTATGCACAATATCGGTCGCTTACCAAAGATCTGCCGTTGGTGAAAGGTCTCTCTGCCTCGAGGAGCAGCTCAAGGGGAGACCACCGCCATGCAGCCAGGCTGCTTAGCAGGGAGAGCTCAAAGAAGGCTCACTTAGGCTGTCGTATTTATGGAATAAAGTGGTTGGCTTGTAGTCAACTTGCATGCAATGGAAAAGGTATGCATGAGACTCCTTGTACCCACAGCTTTCTTTGTTCCTTGATAAATGAGTCTTGGAAAAGCCACCTGCTATTCATGTGTTAATTGCATGATTGGTGTTCCAAGCTCCTATGCGTCGATGCTCACTGTGTCACTCTGCTCCTTTGTGGGTTTTCAGAGAACAGATTGGAACTAGAGAAGCTCTTGGCCCAGTTATGGCTTAGGCCTTTACCTCCTTTGGAGCCTGGACCAAACTACCGCTACTTTGGTTAAGGAGTCGAGTGCATCCATCACAGTCCCGAAGTTCATTGACAAAAATAATCAGGACCAGGTATTTCCATATCAGTCTGAATCAGTCATTTCAAAAAATTGTTACTTTTGTGTGGATGAACATTTCTAAACCGTCAAATTCCTTGAAAACCTTTCAGAGTGTTTGGAGTTGGTGTTTATAACTGCTGACAACATTGTGTGATGCAGCAGAGGTGAACTGTATTCTTTTAAAATGTTTTTGCCTGTCAAATTTATATTTTACCTGCTATAGTGCTCTCAGTATTTTAGCAGAAAGACAGTCAAAACAATCTGTAACTGAATTATTGAGGGAATGAAAAAATATTGTAGGTAATAAAATGATTTTCTACAGAACCACCTGAGACAACATCATCTGACATTTAAATAATTTTAAAGAATATATTATTGCTTGAAAAAGAACAGGATGAAAATCAGAAAGAACTTGGAGTGCTGGATACGTCCACTGGCATTTTTGTACTCAGGAATGCCCAGCTGACATCCAGGGGGCAGGTAGGGAAGGAATCACATAGACATTTCTCCTCAAAAAAGTGGAATCTACCTTAGCTGCAGGCTCCACACAAATAGCAGATGCCTTTGCTTCACACACCTCTTAGCAGAGACTAAAGTCTCTGTTATTTAACTTTCTTCTCCATAATTTCATCAGCCCATACAAAACCATGCCCACTTTTCATCTTCCAGTCACTCTAAGCACTAACATACATCCTCTTTGCTGTTTATCCTATGTCCTGGCCTAAAAAGTTGGTTTGAAATAAGGTAAAATAAAAGTAGCTGGAGATTGAAGCAGCCTTACTGATTAATCTCTGTGTGGTTCACTATAAAGTGTTCTGAAAAACAGAATCTAAATCTGTTCACATTTAAAATGTCAGAATTGGACTATGTTCAAGATATTATTGGACTATGGGTATCATATCAACAGGAGAGCAGGAGGAAAAGATATGATTTTAGCTAGAGAATGCCTGGAAGGATATGGGCTGTAGTATCTCTTTTGACTCAAGTAGCAGAATCAATATTTAATGTTTTTGGGAGTATTCTGGTTAAGCAGGAAAAAATGGTGGAACCGTTGCATTTCTGTTTATTTATAAAAATGTACAAAATCCCGCCTTCTTGAGCATACAGAGAATCAAGTGAGGTTGGTTTTTATGTTTACAGCTCCAAACTTTGTTCAGCTGCTACATTATCTCAAAAGCCTATTTCTTTAATCTGTTGTCAAGGTCAAACCCAGGTGTTGCTCAGGCTGTACAAAAACATCTGCTGCTTCACTCTTCCATGTGAGCAGCCTGTCATCTGCACAGACACATTCACACGTACCCCTTCCCAAAACAGTACAATACACAGAAGAAGTCCTGAAGCACAGAATATTGAAATTTTTGTGATATCCTACAGTTGCCTTTGACTGTGGAAAGGACCACGTATCTCCTACAAACATCTTAAATGAAAATTAAACCCAAATATTTTGAAAGTTTTAATCCAACCTGTAAACATAGAACAAGCAAGAGAAGGAGGAGGAGATTTCCTCTGCAAGGCAGTAAGTTATTTACCAAAATACAAAGCCAGAATTAAATTTTCTTCTAAAGAGATAGATTGTCAAAATTGGATACCAAATTCAGTCACTGAAGTGTGAAGGAAAGGGATTTTGGTACTGCCTTAACTGTACATTTCAACCAATCATCTTTAGCTGTGGCGTCACTTCTGACATCTCCATAATGGGTGAGCATGTGTATAAGTGTATATACAAACTAGATTTCTTACCGAGTCTAGACAGTGGAAAAAAATTCTCTGCTGGCATGAAATGCTCAGTTGCATAATGGAAAATTCCACAAACAGCTGGGATTTGCTCTTCAAAAATATCCCACACTCTATTCAAAGACACTTTATCAGTTTTCAAAGATAATTTTTCAGTTTTCTTATTTTGCACTTTCTTAAGATACTTGAACCTCTTTTTTTTCCCCCTCTTCCCTCCCATTCTAAAGTTCTGGTGGCACATTCAACTTCCTACCTTCTTTTCTTAGAGGTGATGCTTCCACCCTGAGCATCTGTGAGTAATGCCAAACAGAGAATTATCAAAGTTGCATAATATAGGGACAAGCTATTTCACAGTTTAATAGATCTAAGCTCTCCAGGCAAGAAGATAATAGAAGTTATGGCCATGAAGTGACTGGGTTCCTCCTTGGGGGAAAAAATCCATCTTTACCCAAAGGTGAAGCAAAATACAGCAAAATACAGCAGAATACAATTGTATACATATTATTCTTATGAAACTTTTTCTCCTAGTGATGAAGGGAAGGGCGGGGAGGGGGGGAAAGGGCAGGGGGGGAGAGAGAGAGAGAAGAAATGTTTTTTACTGGATCATATGTTATTTGATCTGCTATGGTGATCTTTTTCCGAGAAAGAAGTGAAAAATCAGGTTTGCAATAATTCACTATAAAAAAGAATATTGCCTTTATCTCATAGCCAATTTACTTACCAAAATTAATGCACAGGAACTTTAATTTTATAACGTGTAATACCTTAGATCACATCGAAATCTAGTAAGCTTTACCAATACTTTTCTTTCATAGTCTGGATACAGACTGTCAATGGCCTCATGAAAAAAGTACATTGGAAGACTGCATTCTGTATAGAAAACCATGTGGCTATATAGCAAGAATGCAAAATATATTCAGCCAGATTTTCTTTCTAGTAAATTAATGCAAGTCTTTGATTTTAATTCAGTTGTGTTGTAATATATCAGATTAGTCTGTCTAAATATGGTAAAGAGGTCCAGGAGTGGTAACTCAGCCTCTGGAAGGGCTGTTACCCATGTGTTAGCATCCAGAGACAGGAGACTGAAAACAAGTCAAGGGTCAGACAAAAGGCTTGGTACAACAGTCAGAGTCTTCAGTTTTAAAGAAGCTAGCGAGCCGCTACGGATGTTGTCTTGAATAGATCTAGTTACCTTAAACAGAGTTCATGGTTCTTTGAACAAGAATAAGGCAACCACATGCCTGCACCGCAGCCCCCTGGAAAGAACTTACTTGTTYGGTGGTGGGTGGGAGGCCACAGTCTCAGACCCAGGAGCCCTGCCATGTTCTGTACAAACACACCAGCGATGGGGTCTAACCTGAGCAACTTACTTTCTCAGATGACTTCGCATTTTGTGGTATCTTCAGCTTTAAAGGAAAACACAAAGAAGGAAATATGGGACACCCTCCTGCCCCACCCCCCGCCCCCCTGTAATGTCATGAGTATATTCACAAGCAAAAAATATCCAAACTGACCTGTGCATTCCACTCATAGCTAATTATCATAACAGGAACTACAGTGCATTTGTCATTTTTCTTGACGTTTGCAGCACATAAGTATCACTTATATCTATGCTTTTTCATATACCAGCTCTCAAACAACCACTCACCACTGAGATATTCTATTAGTGTCATGCTGGGAATGGAATATGTTTCTGGGTTTTATAACTTGACTTTGAACCAGCGCCTCGTAGCTAGTCGTACTCTCAAGATTACAGTTCATCTCACAGTCAGAAGGAAAAGTGGATGTGATGCATTTCAGCATTTCCCCTGCCTATGCAGTTAAGCTAGCTGCCGGCTGACACCCGGCTGCTTTGATCCCGAGTGTGTGGTGAAATAGTCAGTACAGTCAGACCAGGGTACAAATTGTGACTCAGTCAGTGTTTTGTCCCTGCTCCCTGCTTGCATAAGGAGCAAATAACTTCACACCTGCTTGTTAAATAGCTTACTCCTTGTCATGGATACAAAGAAGGAACTATCCAACTCCTTGCTTCTTTGACCTGCCTCCTATCTGAGCCCGTGTATGTCCGATGGGCTCAGTGACAGCATGACTGAGCAGCAGCCTAAGGAAAAGCAATTTCTCTCCCATAAACACCTATTTGTTCTGCCAAATGGGTTATAACAACACAATCCAAAATGAATACCAAGTGGCTGTGATAATTATTATTTGAATGCTTACCAGTTCTTATTTGGGGGCATGAAGATATTCTTTTCAAATACTGAATGCACAGAAGGGCAGGATTGATAACTGTTTCATCTCTAAAGTGCACTGCTTCCCTTTTAGAGCTCATCTGGCATTTTCAGAGGCTTTAGTGAAGTATAGGCTGATCAAAAGGGTGAGAGTCAAATCAGAATCTGGATTTCAGTCTTATTTCTTCATTTTTACATGTAGAAGATGTTGCGTTTGTTATTCATTGCTCTGTGGTCAATCTTAGAGGAGGATGATGACCTTACATCATTTGATTAATACTCTGGTTGTTAAATGTTTACAGATCAGCATTTATCTCCATTCCCTTTGACCACTGAGTCATACAGCTTATATTTTTTGAACTTTGTACCTTTTTTTCATTTTCAGTAGAATCTTCTTTCAGGAGTGGGGTAATTAACTTCAAAGGGACTGACTGTGGAGAGCAGTGATTGACGTCCGGGGAGAGGGGGATGTAGCTTGTATGGAGACAGGGAGAGCAGCAGGGCCATGGGGCTGTGATGTGATGTAGGCAGAAAAGCTGAACTGACTGCTGATAACAGGAAGGAGGGACTAACGCTCACTAAACCACTTAGTAAGTCTGTGCTGATGACCTGAGTAAGATGAGTAAAGAGCAATGCCTCTATTGACATTTTTCTTTTTTGAACATGCACCCATTTGCTCTTATTCACACAATGATATAATGGATCGCAGTGCCAGGACTGAAAGGAAAAGCAGTAGTACTACAGGCTGTCATTAGCTGCCATTGTTTCAGAAGGCTTTGTGTATATTCTGGTAAGCAACAGAGTGAGCTGCCTGCCCTCAGAAACGGCTTCCTGAAAAGGAGACAATTCAGAAATCCTTGGTCATATCAGATAACACTCTGCAATGAGCTTCATTGACTTTATGTGAGAGGAAGGTATTATTCAATATGGTTAATGTTAGCAGAATGTTGCCCATAGTAAATCAGAAGGCAGTCTACTCTCATTAATAATGAGGAGTAAAGACATGTCTAGAGTTTGTGTCAAGTTTATCTGGTCTGTCAATGACAGATCTAGCAGTGAGGGTAAGCCATGCTGCATACATGCATGCATACAGCATTCTTGCCATGTTACTGCGGAGGAGCTCCTCTTGGACACCATTGAGACTTACCTCCCATCCCCTTCACTTGTCCTATACATGCTTACCWAAGTGGGAATAAAAAGCTATGAAATCCAAAACGCAGCATTATATAGCCTCTTTGCATTACTGTAGATCATTATACAGAATGAGAGCAAGGTTGAGTTGGGTCCAAATTGACACAGAAAACATTGTCAAAACATACTCTGCAGTAATAAGGACAAAGAAAGAAAAAAGGACTTTTTGTTAGATCCCATTTATTTAATGATGATATAAACTCTGAGCTAGCTATTTTGTGTGTCAGAAAGTAACCGTGSATGACCAATTTTTGCTCTTGGAAGAATTTTACCTTGTGGCTACATTCTGTTTGAGATGATTTCAGGGAATGCTTTTATCACCTACAGGCTTTTCAGTGCTTTTTTCACTTATTGAACAAGTAGGGAAAAAGAGATGAGAGACTTTGTTAATATATAAAGTAACCTTCCAAGAAAGTCAGGATTCATATAGGACATTTAAAGGCTGTGCAGGTCTTTTCAGTGAGTATGAYGGCATCCCGTGCTTCCCAGTAATCTGCTGAAGAGCTCCCAAACTCCTGAAAGATACTTCTGCCTCACAGACAATTCCATTATTAGTTTTCAAATCAACTCATGCAGCCAAGTGAAGATACAGCCTGCTACCCTTTACATATCCCAGAGAAATGGACTGGAATGTCCTAGCCCATGTTACAAGGACTATCAAATACAAAAGCATGAAAAGTGTAGACTTAAGCTAGTTCTTTGGAATCATCCTCAACTCAAACAGGCTAAGTTAAGACCAAACAGCCCTATGTTTAAGGTGGTTTTTTCTGCTGAACAAGTACTACTTTTATTTTTACGTAACTGTTGGACATTTTGTTTGCTCCTCAATTCTGCAAAGATGGTCATATTTGCTTTGCACTGTGCTAGTTACTGAAGTTCATGAGACTCAAAGTATGTACAACCAACACTTGCTTAAAAGTTTTACAAGCTTAGATTATCTCTAATTGCACAGGCTGTTCAGGCCTGAATAGCAGAGGCGAGGCACTAGTCTATTTTCAACTGCAGAGACTTTTTCTAGGGTAGAATTATACAACTGATGTAGGGTTTTTTATGCATACTTGAGACTCTGCTTTTATTAATCATCAATGTAGAAATTCATGACATATGTAATACTCAATGTAAACAATGGAATTAATTGTTTTTCCCAGTAATAACCAAGATCAACATTCATATAAAGATCTTGAAAACTTGCCCAGGTTTCCTACAATGGCCAAATCTGTAGGGGGAAAAAAAAACCCCAATGGTATGCATTTGCTATTTTATGTTTACTAGTTTCCTGTACTGTACATTTGATTCAGTAGATAATTTCAGAATTAAATCCCTCTGTAAAGCACRAAACAAAATAATTGTACCTACACCCAGAAACCCATGTGTTACATGGATTACATCTCACAAAATTTTAAGAATCTTATGTTAATCTCACGTATTTTCTCTTTACCTGTGCAGATCAAATTAAGGCAGAGTGGGAATCTGTAATTCATTAATTGTGGGGCATTGAAGCCCAGGGTGTTGCTTTAAAAATTTATTTGTAAGATACATTTTGTTAACTCACGTTTTAATAGCATTCAGATAATACGATGTGCTACCTTTTGTGTTTTGCAGCACTGACCATGTAATACTTAGAATGTGAAAACCATGTCAGAGTGAAAACCATGCTGATCAAAATTACAGAAGGATGACCCAGGACTTTAAATAATACAGCAAGTACCTAGCAGCCTTGCAATTACTGAAGACAATTACCAGGCTAAGGAAATACTTTCAGTTCAAGATAGATAACAATAAGGTAATTTTATATTTTCTTTTCACTTCTGCCACTCAAAGATATCCTAATATTTGAAATATCTCAAGTTCTAAACAAAAATGTAATATTTCAACTGTGTTGTACTGAATTGATCGGAATTTTAGATATTTAGCAAAAACAATAGACCCAGGTACTACCACTGTATGCTATATACTATGACTACTATGTTACTAACACATATGTCCAAACGGTGGAGACTCTTTATATTTAGGCATTCTAAAAGATCACCTGAAAGCTCAACGTCTTACTAAAACTGAAGTTTTCATTAAAACTGTTTGAAAATAAACCTTTAAAATGGATATAATTCTCTGCCTTGTTCCCATTCCTTTTCCAGAGATAAATCAGAAGAGAGGAGGAGCAGACATACAAAGGGAAAGGTGATAAAACTGAAAATAAATGAAAAACATGAATTTCTATTTTCTTTTCACCAAAATTACTTGTATATTTTGCAAACCACTTATAAAGGCTAAAAAAAGGAGTTCACATGAAAATGTAAGAAAGGAATAACTTTTTTTATAATAGGTTCTACATTTTTTTTGTAATTGTAGGTGTGGAGCAAAAGAACTCAGAAATGATAAAAGGAGGAAGGGGTGCTGTGGGTTTCCATGAGTCCTGCTGCTGGGTGTAGCACCAGTTCTTGCCTTTGCCTTTTCTCTGTCCACATCTCCATGAGCTCCGAGGACTCTGCAAGCTGCCATTTATTTCTTTTAAACCAGGAGAACTGACCGCAATTTCTATTTCAGCTCACCTTCAGCCTCTGCCAAGGGAATGAAAACAGGAATAGAAAAAATCCAGTCAATACTAATGTAAAATTCTTTACATATGTATGTTTTAAAAATGAAACTATAAACATCTCAAAATCCCTGCTCAGCCAACACATTTGCACCTCTTGAACTGACTGACATTACCTCTGACAAAAGCCAGTTACTAGGAAAGGCTTTAGAAACCCTTCTGAATAATATTCCTCACAAAACTTCAGTAAGATGATGCAAAATAAACCAAACCAGAGTTCAGGTGAACAGGGCACATACCTCAGTATAATTTTTTTCATGTGGCTATAGAAATCCTGTGGAGTTGGCCATTGGGGGACACTTTCAGCAATATGGAGCATTTCTCAGGGGAAACATCATTCTGGCTTTTTTCCTGCTATTTTGCTATGAGACCCAAGAAATTGCTCTAACGTATTTCCTTTCCCACAGGCAAATGGAAAGTTAATATTTTATATGAAGATGAGCACAGCCCTCTGATGTAGCTTAATGTATTTTTTACAATTTAAATGTCATTGTATTACCAGCACAATGGGTCAAATTTACCCAAGGGGAGTTGATGGTGAGAGAGTGATAGGAGGGCTGGGACAGGCTCAGAGCAAGGTAAATATGTTGAACAAACGGGAACTAAGGGAATAGCTTCTCCAGACGAAGTAAACACATCTCCGAGCCCCCTTTAATATTTTAATGTTTAATCGGGGTAAGCAAATGGTGAAATCAGCTATGAATTGTATGACACACATTTAATGTAGGGACAATGACAAACAAAGTTTGAAGAATCCGAGCCTTGCTGACTACACAAGCAACCCTGTTTCACATTCTCGACCATGCCTGCCAATATAGTCAGCTGCATTTCTTTTCCCTTTTATATTTGCAGCCAGTTCAATCCAGGGGCAGCAAGTGAATGAGAAGCAACCAGGAAAGTGCACAGAGGAAATGAAAATACAAAGGAGAAACACATATTCTTTTCTTTCTTCCAGAACCAAACTTCAAAAATCCCTGAGGCTTTCTGGAAGTGAGTAGATGTATGTGGGTGGTGACAAGGAGTTTCAAGGCCAAAGTTGCCAAGGAAAATAGGGGTGAACTCTTGGCCCTTCATGTGCTTAAGGGCTGGTAGAGATGGGAAAGGCTCAGATCAGCCTATTTGGCCCTCATGCTTTCAACCAGATGATTCTAGACCCATGAATCCAAGAAGCATGAGGAACAAAGACTTAGGTATAATTCAGGCTGGCTGAATCTGGGCATAACTCTTCTTCAGTATCTAAAACACATTGTTTTCTTTTGCTGTCAAGGGACTGCTTTTGTCTTTTCTGCTGGTACAGTAAATTGGTCTTCAACCTCACTCAACAGACCCAGGCATGCACATTGTCCAGGTGAGAAAGGGATGAAAGAAGTAGCTGCTATTTGCTCTGCTTACTTATTAGAAGGTAACATATGTGCTGGGGTGCTGGATTTTAAACTGCCTTCTGATACGTGTTGTCAGTCAGCCAAGGAGAATGCAAAGCAAATGTAAAACACCATCTCATTCAGCTGGGAGAGTGTAAACTATATATTCATACACTTTGCTGAATGTATGTGAATATGCAAGGTGCTAAGCAACAGTAAATTCTTCCTGAAATCTTTAATCTGCGCAGATATAGTATTTAGGGAATACAGAAGGTAAATTAGATCTGGGTAGACACTGCAGTTAACAATCTCCCCAAATTCTGATTTCTGTTTCACTGATTCTTTCCAACCTATTCCCTACGAGAGGATAGTACCATATTTTGACTTTAAAGACTGACTTTTTCTGTAGGGCTATGTGTTTTAAAAAAGAATTTATTTCATGTCAGGGAATTCAATGATTTGATAGCCATTGCAAAGAAAGTGTAAGAACTATTTCTGGGCTGAAAGGAGATGAATTCAAAGCAATCACCGCTCCTTTTTCCTCAGGAATGTAATTGAATAAATGTGGATTTGTAGAAACATACAGTTGAGGTGTGGAGGTGGGAAAGAGTATGTTCTCGCCTAGGGGAATAGATGTGGTGTAAACATTTTTCTCATGAATACACCTGTTCCTGTACCATTGTGTCATATTTATCCTTTTAAATGTATGGATTCTTTGGAAACTGACGTAAATGGTGCACCTCAATTTCCTGAGGGAAATATTAACTCCTTAGTATTCTATTTGTCTTTTGAAGTCTGCAGATAAGAGAGTGCTGTGTTAGTACACAGGTGTTTAAAAACATTTTACAACCAGCTCCTCATTCAATCAAAGCAATAATAATGCTGCACGTTATTAATCTAAATTTCCTTCACAAAGTGATGTCAAAATTTTTATTTCAATTTTATAATTTATAATCAGCTGGAGATGCAGAGGGAGGAAGAAAAAAATTTGTGGGCTGTTCAATGACATGTCTGAGGAGCCCCGGACATTTACGGTCAAGAGACAGTTCTGTGAATTGTTGCAAGTGCTGGTGATTTCATGGTAGGCGTGGTCCTGCCCCCATGGCCTTGTGAGTGCTACTGGTCTAGCAGTTGCGTGGTGGGGGTAAGCATCTGGCCTCTCCCCCATAAACTGCCCAAATAACAACGATAAGACATTCTGTTTGTTTGAATCAGTTCTTCCTCTATGAAAGTGGGAATAAGGCTGCTGAACCATAGAGGAGCTGTGAGGCTGGAAGGGTACTCGGAGGACTGTCTATGTACTTAGCTAGATGAATAGTGAGTCAGTGGGGCATGGGAAAATGGCTGTCACATTTATCTTCTTCACACTAGCAACTGGGAGTCATTACCAGGATCCTAATACACCAAAAGATACTTTGAACAGAGATGAACCTCATTTATTTGTCTACACATACTTAAAGTGTTGCTTTGTGGTGTAAGTTACTGGCACAGAAGGAAGAGTCTGGACTTAAATTATTTTAGGGACTATTTAAGTGCAAGAGATTAAAGCTGATTTGTTCGTTTCCAGTATCCTCTTTCTCATTGTACCGTAGGGAACCTGTTTTTGTAAGCCAATCATCATTTTTCTTAAACATATAGAGAAATTATAAAGGATAATTATATCTCAGGGGCACCTTAATTGTCCCAATTACTTGGCCAGTTTTGACAGTCAGATCTGATGAAGCGAGGGAGGAAGGGAGATCTGTAGACATAAGACAACATTTCATGTGGTACTTGGACAATACTCATGGTACAGCTATAATAATCAAAGTATCTGAGTTTAAAAGTATACTATATGCAATATAAAACTGGAGGAGAAAAAGAGCTTCAGTGAATTTTAAGAAATCCTTTACCCAGTCAGCCTTCTGYATGAGATATACAGCATTAGCACTAAATCAATTCTAATTAAGCTGCACGTAACAAAAATTGGCAAATTCAATTTCCCCCACATTTCATTATAGCTTAGCTGCTATAATGATAGATCGAATCAAGCCACCTTTCACAATAACTTCCAGGTACAGTCATTATTAAATATAATTTTACTTTTCACTTTTTTGGATGAAAATTAAACAATATATAATTGTCCTAGATCACTGATGAGGTTACTTGTTCTGGTACAATAGGCAATATAAAACCCCTGCCATCATACTAGGGTGCACAGATGTTAAAGAGCCATTTCAGTTTTTTTTAGGCATAATGGACATTCTTTGGTGTTAAAAGATGAAAGCCAAATATTTGAACTCACAGTGCTAATGTTAGCTTGAATAAAAAAAAAATTATGAAAGTGCAGAAACTTCCACTCCCTGCAACTTCTGAAAATGAAGCAATTAGCCTCTTCTGTTGGAAGGCTCTCGTGTTAGTATGATTTCGAGAACACGGTTAATGTTGAGCACATCCTTATATTCTGTCTTGTAGAGGTGCTTTCTTGAACTGAGGTCATGGTTAAGTGTATAAATATAAATAGAGGCTTTCCACTTCTTCTGTCTGAAACGCTGTTACACCTGTAACAAGGTTTTAACATCTTGCCCAAATCAGTAAAATGTTATTCTCATCATTAAACTGGCAGTTGCATAAAAGTAATTGGATCAGATATAAAATTGATGTTCTTTCACAAGGTTATACTTTGAGGTAATCAGGGAGGAGGCAACGATAAATTAAAGCAAAACTTTAATCAAATTCCCTGGTCCCTAAATGTCCAAATCAGTTATTTAAAAAATTCACCTTTTTACAAGAAAGGTACATGAGGAGCTAGTATAAATATTTATGTGTAAAATGCACATATTTGGAATAGCTCTGTAAGATARAAGTATCCAGCTTCTTCAGCCCAGAGTTCTCAGTAAAAAGTAACCAGAAAAAAAACAGGTTACATCTGATAAAAATAAGGTGCAGTATTCAGTGTCTCTGAAATCATCAGGGACATACCTATGCCTGCATTGAAACGCAGCACAAAACACATCTCCATGATGAACTACTAGTACTAGGCATAATCTATATCCCCTGTTCCTAATAAAAATTTATTCATCATGTGAAATAAATGTGGTAATACAGCCAAAGTCTTGCTGCTGCGCCATTCTTGCCAGTGCACATATGATCTATCACACTGAGACCCACTGGCAGATTAGCTCTTGAAGAAAAGATCATCTTTGTGCAAACCCTTACATTATTATAAGCCGCTCTGGGTAAGCAGCGGGGTACCTGTCCAATCCTTTTCTAACAGATTTGTTTTACTGGAAAACAAAAATTATTAAAAGCAAGGAACGTGACAATCAGGTTCAAGGTCCAGCTCACCTCTGTTTTCTGCTCTGATTCCAGAGATTAGCCTCTTTATTTTCTACAGAGAGATTAGCAATCAAAACTAAATTATATTTTCATTGGATAAATCATTTACAAGTAGTTTAGGTCTTTGGTCTTAAAGCTTCTGCGTGACTGAACAAAACTCTTCTCCCATTTCAAGGGCATTCATATGTGTAAGCTGGTCCTATCACCTACAAATTCCAGTCTGTTGGAAACTCTCACAGACAGATGTAAAAACCGTTATCATCCAGATAATTGTGTATTGCATATAATTCTTAGGGAGGATGACATATTTTACAGTTTCTTTGGACTCAGGCTACATGGCTACCACATGGGAGACTGCATCACAAAAATTACAGGGCCAAAGTACTTAGTTAATGCAAAAATATCCAATAATCTTGATGCTGCAGACTGCATGCTTGATATAGCTAAAAACCCCTGGATATATATCACATACCTGAAGGACGAGTGAACTCCTGGAAAATTCATAGGCAAAGTTTGAGAGCCACAATTCATGTATCTGTGAGCCATATGTGCTCCAAGAGCCACAAGTTAGTCATTATTCTGCAAGTAAAAACAAAATCAGGTCCTCATACCTACTATATTCAAGCACCTTTMGTAGTTTTTGCTAACCTAGCCTTAGTATCAAGGCTGTTGTTACTTAGAAGTGCAAACATTGCATTCAGTCCAAAAAAACTTTATAATCACTTAGCAGCATTGGTCTTATTTCCTGTGGCTTATTAGGATTCACGTCYATCATGCTCTTGGTGGAGGACAATGGATCAGAAGGAGAACATATGCGCTTGTGCCAGGACACAAATCCATCCATTTTAATTTTTTACCAAAGATTGAAACCTGCGCTATTGAAATCCTGTAGATGTCAGCCAAGCATAGATCTTCTAGAGGATGAAATAGTAGTGCCCAGATTCTAATTCTGCTCTCCTAGTTGCTCAGTTTGCTTCCTTCTTGGCATTTTAAAATCTCCAAGTACAATATTTTTTCAACATAAAGAAAATCATTCAAACAAATATAAATAACAGGTGCCCATGGACTCCACCACAACTATGAAAGTAGTAGAAAGTATCTAGGCTCCTGCTTCTTCATTCGTGCCCCTTCTCACAAACATTTAGCTCTTCATGTTCCTAGAGYTCATTCCATCAGAAGTGATTCATGGTACTCTGCAGAGCTCACTCTGGTACCTAACTGGGTAATACAACTGAAAGCACGCTTGGATGATATTGATATTCACAGCCATGGATATTTGCTGCAGAAAGCCTATTGGAAATGGACAGTTCATGCTAATGAGCTCTTCTCTGCTGTCCCTTAAGGGAACTTTAAGTCTGATTTAAGTGTGCTGTACAGTTCAGAGAGAGAACGGATAGCACATGTCCTAACCTCAAGTGCCTTTGGCCATCAGTTTTCTAATTCACATTAGTTAGCACTTAATGCCAATGACAGTGATGTTTTAAGTACTGATTCACATACAAATACAGTATTTAATTTTCTGTGGTACCCAGGACATCTCAGATAGTAGGTGGTATAATTTAGTATTCTATCAAATTGATGAGAATGTTGCTGCTTTCATAGATATGTAGTAAAGTACAATTGATCAGGTATCCTTATTACATTCTGCTAACAGGATCGAAAATCCCAAAGATAATTTCACTGTAATGCTTGCCTTGGCAAAGTACACATGGAAATTTCATAGCCTTGTTGATTTTTAATCATTACAAGCGAAATTCATCCATCTTCAGGGAACCTAACTAAAATTTATTGGCCAGTCAAGTTAAAAAAGGACTTAAAGAGGGCTGATCAATAACGTTGAATTTCACCCCAGGTTGCTGCGTTTTCATGGACATCTGTAGAAGTCAAATAAGCCATATAAATGTCAAGTTGTTAGTTTCTAGTATATATTTTAGCATGTGCTATGGGTGTTTCTGAATAGATTATTGCAGATCCCTGGAAGCAGCATGAATCCAGCAAAAAAGTACTTTTAAAGTAAGACCAGTTTATTAAGCAAAACTTAAGCACTGTGATTGTTAAATATGTTTTTTTGCATCTCCATCCCTTTTATACAATCCACTTCATGTTTTAACTATMTTTTAACTGTACTTTTCTTACCCCTTCCTTTTTGTTTCCTTTTTCCTATCCACCAATCCCCTCAGGTAGCAATAAAGATGAGCTATACTTTTTACTCAAGATTACATGTGGAAGTACTGCACATGTACTGATCATACTGTAATATTACAGTAATCCAAGCTCACAGTCTGCTTCGCAATCTCCCACTTTCCTGTTGTGTCTGTGAGCAACAACTAATGACACACACTTGCAAAGACTGTGGTGAAAAGTGGTTGGCTCTACCACATTTTTGTCTTCAGCCAGTTCATATGGATTTTTCTAAGAGAGTAGGGGTAAGGTGACCTCCCATTGCCCTGATGGCAGGTTATATTCACGTAATACACAAGGAGAAGGAAAATTTTTGCAGGAAAACCAGGTAAGCACATGGAGGGCAGGCTAGCAAAGAAAATACCAAAGGAAAGCTTCTGAAAAGGCCAGTACCTCCTCCCAGACTGGGAACTGTAGGAACAATAGGAGCTGTTTCCTCTCTCCCATGAATTAGAATAATGAAGACTTGCTCCTATTTCTAAGGTCTTCCACAAATA
This sequence comes from Phoebastria nigripes, assembly GCA_035582835.1. Taxonomy (NCBI): domain Eukaryota; kingdom Metazoa; phylum Chordata; class Aves; order Procellariiformes; family Diomedeidae; genus Phoebastria; species Phoebastria nigripes. The sequence continues at coordinate 7,353,358 of JAYKAV010002220.1, forward strand.
AAATTTTATAGCTTGTCTTAATAAGACTTTAGAAATAATTACTTAGGTTTATATTCAGTAGAACCTGCATTAAACACACAAGGATATACAACAAGACAGCAGATAAGGCAGATAAAACTACTTATTTACAAAAACTGGCAAATAAATGTTGATATTTTGGAAAATTTACCTTTTAAACATCAGCTTTGTCACTGCTACCACTATTAGTTTGCTCTCTGAAAGCACGTAGGGGTATTGGGCACTTCATGCTAGACACTGGATGAACATACACTGAAGAAAGTTAGTTTCAGAGTTTATCCTGTAAGATGAGAGAAAATAGATAAGTCCAGTGCAGAAAGCAGAAAAACACACTAAGGGCAGGCTAAAAATGATCTGTCAGAAATATTCTCAAAGGAAAATCAAGTTTTCTAAAAACTATTTTTTTAAAATGAAGAATACATTTTTATTAGAAAACAATTGAATTTGAAATTGGCCTAAAATAAAAAAGGCTCAGAAACAGGCTCAGCTACAACTTCCAGGAAGCATCATCTGAAAATAAAGAAAACCTACCTTACTTTTGTCAATCTTTTGATAGCTTTGCCACAGTGATGTTCCTAAAAGATGGATCAGAAAAAACTGGTGCGGTAGCTATAAGGTTTTATGAGTCGTTTCCCTGCTTATGAGGCAACTCATGCAAATGTAGCTGTAGGAAAATTGACCAACTTACATTATTGACCAAACAATGCTGCAAAACTAATTGATTTTAAGGAAATGAGTCAGCTCAGAAGATCACAGGATGGCTTGATGTGAGAAGGCACTTCTGGAGACCATCCAGTCCAAGCCCTGCTCAGAGCAGGAGCAGCTAGAACAGGCTGCCCAGGGACATGCACAGTTGGATTTTGAATGTCTCCAAGAATGGAGACTCCACAGCCTGTCTCAGCATCCTGTGCCAGTGTGTGAGTACCCTCACAGTGAGAAAGTGTTTTCTTATGTTTAAATGGAATTTCCTGTATTTCAGTTTGTGACCGTTGCCTCTTGTCCTCTCACTGGGCAACACTGAAAAGAGTCTGGCTCCATCTTCTTTTCTCCCTCCATCAGATATTTGTACACATGGAGAAGATCCCTGTGAGCCTCCTCTTCTCCAGTCTGAACAGTCCCACCTCTCAGCCTCTCCTTCTATGACAGATGCTCCAATCCCTTAATCATCTTAATGGCTCTTTGCTACTCTGTGGCATCCACTGTTAAATTCAAAATCAATCCATTTTCTCTATCATGTTTATCATGTTTTTATTGTTCAATTATTCCCAAGGGTGAACTAAGGCTGTCCCTATCGGCACTTTCTATCCTCATTGCCATCATCTACTGTTTTGCCTCTTTTTAATCACTCATTCCCAATTGCACAGTTTTGATTGCATCAGGCTCCCTGGTTTCAGGGTCGCTGATGATCAAGGCTGAAAACTGTTTCAGCTGCCTAAAAAAATAATGGAGGAAGGACATTTCCCTCCCTTTATTTTAATAACAATCAAACTTAGACTGCACCTTTGTAATATTTTGGGGAGATTAAATGTGAGGGAGCTGCTATCTTAAAGTGATTGCTCACGGTGTGTTTGATCACATGAAGATGTTGTCTTTTACTTTTTTTAAGCAGACAGTCTCAGAACATGAATCCCATGTAGCATAATGGTGGACTGTGCAGCCTGAAAAATATGCAACCAATTAGGGTAAAATATCGAAGGAAAAGAATTTATTAATAAGTCTCTTGAGATTTAATGCCCATACGGGCCTGTAGACTTCTTTCAGAATAAATACTTTGATGAGTTGATCATGTCTGTTCTTTATTTTAATATCTTTATATTTAATCTTATCATTGAAATTCAGTTGCTTTCTCCTGGGTTTGCAGGAGTTCTGATACCCTGCGAAATACACAATCCACTGGGAACTTCCTTTACTTATACTTTTGCATATAGGTAGCTTGAGGGAGAATGTCTTCCCTTCTAAGTCATTACCTTAAGTTTTGAGATCTATTCATTCAGCTGAGTGTACCTTTTGGTCTCTCCCTCAGGAGTATTACTACTGTCTATCTGTCTTTATCTGTCTTCTACTCTTCACTTGAGCAGGGAAGGCTACTCCAGAAATGTCTTTGCTTCTATAGATTTGGGGAGTAGACTACTGGTGACTGGGTAGTATTGGGTAAATGAGGAAAAGCACGTCTTTGCCTTGCATCACAGCAAAATATTTTACTGTGTGCAGTATAATATCACAACAACAACAGTTCTAGTCACTAGATTAGAAATCCACTGTGGGGAATATACTTCAACCAGAGAACAAAACCTACTTCATGCCCCAGTAGAGCTTATGATACCAGTATAAAGAAAGAAACCACAGATGGATATAGATTGAAGGGAGCACAGGAGTCATCTGTGACTTATTACGATGAATTGCAGCTCTTACCTCAAAGACACTGTTGAAGTAATTTGTCCAGCTCTTCATCTTTCAAAAGTAAGCTGGACAAAATGCCGAGACACAGAATTGAAAGATTTGGGTGTCTGAATTTTTTTTTGGTAAAAGAAATTTTATCTTTCAGTTTCTGATTTCTGTTTCCCCAAGGAAGCGTTGCCGGTGCATGTTGCTTTAACTTGCTTGATAAAAGAGCACACATTTGCACTCTTTTGTACATAGGTGTATGTATGCACACAAAATGGGCATATACACACATTAGAATGTGTACTTTGATATATTAATTTTAATTCCTAATAACACTTATGTAATCTTAGAGGAAATGAATAAATACAGTTTAATGTTAAACAACTCACTTTGCTATAAGAAATAGGGTTAAACTACTGAAGAAATAAGAAGAACTATATCTTGTGTTTTCCTTTATCTCCCCAAACCATCTGCAATTGTTTTATGTCTTWCTTACAGGGTTCTTCCATGAAATGTCTCTGATGAGCTGAAGCAGTAAACTACCTGAAAATGACTAAGTAACTCAAATTCTGTCTCATCAGACAGAATACAGAAAGATGAAATGAAATGAACTGCAGGTTGCAAAACAGAAGCAAGAAAAATAAACCATAAATAGAAAAAAAACATTATATGCAAATTATATGAAAATTCTCTGACACATTATATCTCCTTTCTATTGCCAGTCACTGTTCTGCTTTCTTGCAGATTAGGAAAAATACCTGCCCATGCAATAAAGGTCAGCCTTTTCCAGTTAAATGTAAACATTCATTTTAAAAATGTGCATTTTATGGTTGCCTCTTTACCCTGTTCTATGCAGGGAATATGCTTTTGTCTGTCTTGCTTCTATCTGTTTTTTTCTCTTGCCTCGGAGACAAATGAGAATGGCACCTGCGTCGTTGCTGAGATATGAAAGTCAGCACAACCTGACACAAAATGGTGATGGTAATGAAAGAACAGGTGACATTTCAGCCTAACATTTAAGTGACATTTACTAGCGTTTTAGCTTAAAACTGTGTTGAATAAAGATTTTTCAGACTTGGGCCCAAGTCTGAGCTTATTTATACTGGATTTAACCAAATATATCTTACCTTAGTTTCAGGAGTAAATGACCAGAGCCGAGCTCCTAGATAATGTTTCCCAAACTGTGGCTTACAGCCCTTTAGTGGTCATAAATGAGTCACAAAAATCACACTAGCTTAGACTTGCTGGGCACAGCTCTGTCCTCTTACAGCTGGCCTCAGTAATTTTAACTAGTTCTCATCCCTCTGCCCTAGATGAACAGAGTTGCTGCCAGGAATAAAAGGTGCAGGTGCTGCAGGAGTTTTCAGAGCAGGAAAGAGGGAGAGGAAAGGAGAGTTATGAGAAGAGACTGGAGCCCATAAATAGGTCATGCTCACAGTGGTTCAAGAAATACTGTTGCAAAGAAAAGAAAATGCTTTATTTTCTGCTGCATTCGTGCAAACATTAACGGAAAGGCTCCCAGTTACAGCACCTGTACTGCAAGAAAGCAGAATAATACTAGGACCTGAGACCAGAAATAATACAGAACATCTTGCATCACCCTCCATTCACCCAGCCATTGCAGTGCACCAACTATCATGGAACAAACCTGGCCGACCTACTTTAGCTCTAGAGAAATACTGCCCAATGTCAAACTTTGTAAGTAGGTGGGGAAGCTAAGTAAAGTTTGACACAAGAATAGAATCTGTGTGTGGCTGCATGCAGATAAAGGCTAGATCCTGCAACTGAAGCAAATCTACAGGTGCTGAAGAATGACGCTCACCTGAAAGTACAGGAGGCAGAAATTGACTGTTAATGCTTACTTCCCACAGATCTTCAACTGAGTTCAAGGTCTTGGTCCTAATCTTTGCGGGCTCCATTGCCTTCCCAGATCCTGGACTATTTTCAGCCCCTTGTTACAACAAGGAAAGTACAGCCGTGCCAAAAGAAGTCGTATGGGAGCAGAAGTAAATCTGCAGTGTGAAATTCTCCCTGAAACTCAGTTCCTCACAAATCTTCCCATCTTTTGCTTGAACTGCTATGTGCATTTCATTGATGTGGCCTTCTCTAAAATAAATGCATTATAGCAGATAAATTAATAGCTGCTCAATCACTGCTACCCCTCCACAAAATGACAAGGAGAGTGAGCAAACAAGGTATGATATATTTCATTAATGATAAGCATTTCAAGATGGAACTCCAATTTTATTGTAATGGTTGGGGCATAACAACTCACATGGAACAGCAACTATGTTTTCCAGCTGACTCTAGAATGTAACTTGTCCCACCTGAGAACACAATATTTACCTATCTAGGTCTTCATTGTTCATATAAGAGACATAAAATTACCTCTGCCTGCAGCCACTAGCACCTCCARTATCAGCCCTAGAAAATTAAATTTCATATGCAATATAAATAAAATATGAATGTTCTGCAGAGCTTGTTACGCTATCCAAGGTATTCTATGCTCTCATCCAAAGCCTTTGGAGACAAATATCCAGCTAGACAAACACAGCTTCTATTGCAGAAAGACATATACCTGAGGTTATTTAGATGTACCCAAACCACTGAAATCAGGACAGCAACTCGGGGCAGCAAAGCTTGGTATAAATCTAAATCCAAACAAAAATCTTTTCAGAATCAGAGCTCAGGAAAATGCTGAGGATAACTATAAGGAGAACACATGAATAATCTTTTATAGTTAGCTGTATTTTTATTTTCCTTCCCACTCTATCTCAAAACTGACTCTCTGTAGGCTCCAGATAGCAGAAGCCTGCGGAGAAAGCAATCCCAATGCCACCCCCACCCTCTCTAATCTACTTTTATTAGAATTAAAGTATAAATCATACAAATTAAATTTTCACAAAARCCTCTATTGTTTCACATTTACTTCCATTTTTATTCTGACATTGCAGATATGTTGTTTCCTTATTCATCATCAGAGACATTGTTAAAATGTAGGAAGTGACATGACRGGGTAAATGTATGAAGGAACAAAAGACAAATCTTTTGGCTGGCTCATATTAGTGACTATCATCTGATATTCTTCCTGCAATAAGTACATGGAAGAGAAGGCACAGTTTAGAAAAGTGCTAAATATCCTGCACCATTCTGCCTACAAAATATTTGATGACAATTATGGTTAAAGCAATAATAGCCATGGAGATGATGCCATTGGATAATTGCAATCACTTGATGTTAACATGTTATAAATAGAGCATTTCAACCTTTAATTTTAGAACTGTTTCAATTAGAAAATGAAAATATTTTAATTACAAATTGAGTTAAAAACACCCCAAATAGAAGAAATAAAAATTTTAATTTTTTTTTGAGCTAAATATTTTCAGAGGGGACGCTTGCAAAGGATTGATTTTTCCCATAATTTTTTGGATCAGCCACTGAACTGAGAAGTGCATAAAGAACACAACGGTGTTCTTTAACTACAAACATTGCGCTGTTACTTCACATTCAAGTGTGTTACTAAGTCTATTTCTTATGCTTTATATAACTAGAAGTTATTTAAGACAATGTTTTTCTCTTATATATTTTCAGAAGACTGGAGACTGATCCCTGCCCATGCCAGTCTATGATTACATTATAGAAATAATTAATCTAATAGTAAGAAAAGGGGTCTCAAGTTCCTAACTGCTGTTCACAGCTATTGAAAAAATTCTCTGAGACGTACTGTTAAACTGTAGAAGGAAACATTTATCTGCTAGAATGGCCATTTCCAAACTACAAACCACTCCCTTTTGCACATTCTCTGTAAAAGAGGAGTAAGAACAAATACTGAGAGTTTGCACCACAGGGTGTTCATGTCTGTTAGGGCTTGTCAAAAGACTCCTTTTGAATTAGTTAATAAATAGATGCAAGTCCAGCTCGCTGCACTCACTCAGTTTACGTTACAGCATTCCCAGTCCCACCTCACAGTTACAGCTTAGTTTGTTCATTTTGGCAACACAGAAGCTTTCTAATTTGCCTTCTCTCAGACATAATTACAACATGCATGAAACAGTAGAGATGATTTTGTCAGGGTTATTATAGTAGTAAGATAAGAGATCCTTAGAAGTGACTTTTCTTGCTCAGATGTATAAATGTTACAGAATGATTGAGGTTGGAAAGGACCTCTGAAGGTCATCTCGTCCAATCCCCTTTTTACAATAAGTAAAAATAACTCTCTTGTATTTACAGGAAACAGATTCTTTCTGTGCTCTGATCTAAGATGCTATGAAAGTTTATATATTGTCAGATTTATATTCAGGAGACAAAAAGTATTTTTTTAAATCTGACCACAGAACTTTATGGTTGGACTTGATGATCTTAGAGGTCTTTTCCAACCTTAATGATTCTACGATTCTATGAACTTGGGTCTTTTGAGACTCAATTCAAAGTTCCTAATTAGCTCTTTTACCTATATATCCACTTCCTGCATATTACCATGAAATAGAAATTGGCCATGAGGGAGAAGGCTGCTGATAAAGAACAGAAAATTCAAAGATATATGCTGAGATGCCAAGTGACAACCAGGCAAAAGGTGAAAACACAAAATCTAAGAAGGTAGGGAAGGGCAAAGAGCAACATGGGCTAGTGGTTGTGCATGAAATGGTACAGTGGCATGAGGACCCCTGGGCTGACGAAACCAAGGTGCAGAGTATGAAGACCAGGACAAGTGGCTGCTTCTAGAAGGTGGCATTTGTGTATAAGTAGCTCTTAAACACGTGTTGATTTGCACATATGCATTTGGCCACTCATCCATGACTTGGGATGTGCTATCAGACCTCAGCTGTTTATTTTCCCTTTCTGTTTGACAGCCTTTGTGTTTGCCTTTAAACAAGTATTTTTGCTGCCCAGTCAGACAGAAGCAAACAGAGAAGGTTGTTAATAGGCTATCTGCACTACCATGGCAATCTCCTTGGGAGATAGCATGGAGGTTCAGCCAGCATGGCTTTGTCTTGCAGCCAAGTCACTTTTCAAACAGCTTGTCCAGACCCAGAAGCTTTTCCAGCAGCCTGCGGGCTGCAGAAGGCCACACGATTATTCTGCTAGAGAGTGGGAATTTGCCGAGCCAGAACTCTGTCACTTTATTAAGTAAGAGTTTTTGAGGAAGCTGTGTGAATTAATCAGGGAGTCAGACAGCAACTTGACTAAATCACTGAGGAAGAGTCCTACAGTAGTAATGAGTTATTGTGTCCCCTGCTCTAGGGGAAAAGGAACACATGTGTCAGGAGCTATGCTGACTGTATAAAATGACCTGGACAAATTACTTGGGGATCTTTTGCAGAACGGGAAAAAAAAGTGCGTGTATTGCTTTTTCCCCAGAGAGCCATTCTCACAGAACAGTGCCTGGATGTTTATTTTCTCCTCAGCTGAAAATCCAAGGATAAACCCAGGATATTTCAATTGCTTCTATCCATTACACAGAGAGCAACAGAATTAGGTAAGAAGGAAAATATTGCCTTTTAAAAATCACTGCTCTGATAGAGAAATCTGATTTGCAACTGTGAAAAGTTCAAGCTGTTCTATTCTGCAAGTGGCAGGCTTGTGCTGCTAATGGAGATTGCACAAAGCCTGCCTGGAGTCTCCGGCATGTAACTGGGCAAAAAGAAAAATGGACGCACTCAAGCTTGAGTACTTAATGGTTATTAATGGAGAATCTATGGTATAGCATGTTGATTATTAATATATGTGCCATATTCTCGCATTGCACATCCATAACAGCAGTTCACCCAACACCCTAACATGCAGGAAGGCCACAGTTAGATATTTAAAAGTGTAATATTCACAAAAGCACCCGAGGAGGCCTTATAAAAGAGACATCAGCAGAAATAATGGGCAAATTTGAGTCAAAACCTTTAGAAGATTTGCCTTATTACTTACACTTTTGTAAAAACAAGTATTCTCATTTTTAGGTACCTAAATACTTGTATAGGTTTGGCTCAAGATAATTAGCACTGTGAAGACTACCCCAGAAGACAAAGCTGGGAGTGGGAAGGGATGAGATAAGGACTGTTGTCGTTTAACCCTGGCAGCACCTAAACACCACGCAGCCGCTCGCTCACCCCCCACACTCCGGTGGGATGGGGGAGAGAATCGGGATGGCAAGTGTAGGAAAACTCGAGGGTTGAGATAAAAACAGTTTAATAATTGAAATAAAACAAAGTAGAACAGTAATGATAACAATGATAACAACAACAACAATAGAATATACAAAGCGGGCGATGCACAACGCAACTGCTCACCACCCACCGACCGACGAGAGCCCGTCCCCCTGGACCCAGAGCCCCCCCTTAGTTTTTATACTGAGCATGACGTCACATGGTATGGAATACCCCATTGGCCAGCTGGGTCAACCACCCCGGCTATGCTCCCCCCGCCAGCTTCCCCTGCACCTGGCAGGGCATGGGAGGCCGAAAAGTGCCCRGTGCAAGCAMCACCCAGCACCACCCAAAACATCAATGGGCCATCAACGCTCCTATTATACCAAACCCAAGACACAGCACACCCCCCCCAGCTACTGGGAAGACAGTTAACTCTGTCCCAGCCGGAACCAGGACAGGACTATCACAACATAAGCCACATTCATGTAACACACATTCATTTTCACATTCACGTAACGTCCAAGCCTCCCCACCTTTCACTTAGACTGAGACTGTGTCTGTCAGTGCTGTGAAACATGAGATGCACTAGTAGAGATGTCACCACTTTATGGGGGTGAAAAAACACGGGAAAAGTTGTATGACTTGTAGTAAAATGAGAAGGCTCACTTTGCAAAATGTGGATATATACATACTCTGATAGAAGTCAGGCATAGTCTGATCTACCACTTTTGAGTATTTACAAGGAAGAAGCTGTTGTAAGGCTTCTCCCTAAAATAAACAGTATACAGATTTCAATCCCCAACACAAACATCTAAATCTGCATTTACTGAGAACAAAATACTCTTGGGGGGGGAAATCTCTATTTTAAAAGATGCTCAAGAGTACTTGCTTCTTCATTGTTTCACAGAATCTCAGATTTATCTTCAATTATCACACAACTACCAGTGCCTCTAAGAGTGAATCATTGTCTCTATAAGACCTAAGAAATTTGAGAATACTGCCACATTCTCTATTCATCAGATATGGGGAGCTAGAGCTATAGCTTTAACTTACAAGAACTTCAGGGAGAACTGAAGCTTTATTTTTGTTTTGTTATTGGTGTTGCCACATAGGCAACTCTAGAGGAGAACTTTCCAGTAATCTTCCTAAGAGAATTAGAATGCTTATGAAAACTGTAATCTTATGCTTCTTTATCAGTGATACAACTGAGTATAGGCGTTTGGTTTTTTTTTAAATCTTTGCGCATCTGATATTTTTTCCTTGTTTGTCTGATCTGCAATATGCTCCTCACAACATATCTGAGTATATTCTTGTGAAAGAGATGGTTTCAACCCTATCTGGCAAACGTGGCACTGAGACACAGTGGCAATTGCCGTGTTTCATAGCAACTGCCCAGAATGCTTGATCTGTTGAGAGTTAAAAAGAGAGCCTGGGGCAGGGAGTGGGGCTGGCCTGTTCTCTCCTTCCTTCTAAAACTCCCAGGGAGGGTACAGCCAAGGGCACTAGAGCCAGGCAGACACCTGGGAGAACATAAAGTAATTCCAGTGACTATTTCTACAAGAGGAGGATTGTTACTATTAGTTAGGCTAGTTTAATCTCTGGCTCTGGTTCAAGACCCTGGCCCACAAAGTATCTAGCTGTGTTCCCAAGATAGTCCATATTTCACATTGAATGTAGCATGTTAGTTCATCAAGCTGCATAAGTTCCTTCTTCATTCTCTGGTGCATTAACTTCCTTTAAACCTTATTCTGTATTAGCTGACTCATTGCAGCATACAGCTTAAGCTAAAGGACATAGCTTGCCTAAATTTATAGTTAAAATGGCATTGTGATCTTCATTTGTGTGTGGTAGCAGTTCTCTCCCATAGGACAGGAGATAAACTGCTGCTTGAGGAATGTGACAGCCTTTAACACTTATTTTCCTCTTTAGACTTCCAGTAAAATTTCAACAAAGAAACAACAACCACCCATCACCATTCACTTTTTCCCACCGAAATCTCTTCCCTCAGAACGTATCAAATGAAAAAAAACCTTCAACTCTCATTAGGGGGTTATTGTCTGTGCTTGAGGATGTAAAGAGGAAAATACAAACCCCTATTGCTAGGCTAAGAAAGTATTCCCTTCCTGAGTGTATAAATGTTAATCGGATAAAATAAAAGGCAGTGCTTATGGCTGATTTAAACCCAAAAGCCCAGAGACATTTACATTCAGTGCATTCACCGAAGTAAGCGTCTCTGCTGAAGTAGGGTAGATGATGCAGTTTTCAGCAATAAACATGATGCTTAATATCAACCGGGTAAGTCAAGTACAAAAAGCAAGTGTAGCTTGCTTTCCTGATTTTTACTAGCCCTTTAGTTTTACTTAATGATACTGTTTGTTATTTAATTTAATCTTCCTTTGAATGGTTGTGGTTTCTACAACAGAGATGTAACAACGCACAGGGAGCTCTCTGCTTAGAATCAGTCTGACGTGAGTGGAAGTGAGAAAGCTTACTGGGCTGTAATAATACTATAATAATCTTTATTATGCTATAATTTTTTCACATGGAAATAAAGATTTGTGTGTCAATGCTGGCACTGCATATCATGCCTTCTTGATACTGGCCTCAAAGAATTCTGCAACTACCTAGTATTAGATATGAATTACGAGCAAGGGTTTGCGGAGTCTGTACCCAGTTTATTTTGTCATTACTGGTTTTCTGATTAATCCCCCATCTCCCAGTGAGTAACATACTTGTAGGGGTCAGGCAAGCAGGACAGACAAAAGGCTGCAGCTGAGTTCAGACTTCTGTTTTTGGCATWCTACCTTGATAGCTGTTCTATTTCTTCATTACTGCTCTATATGTAACCTCCAGGTGATAAATGCATGAAATATACCCCAAAATAAGACATAATCCGAGTAATGGAAAAACAGAGGTTTCCTTTGCAGACAGTGATTGAAAAGTGTCTAATTTCCATTCCAGCATACAGACAGCCCATATCAGGTTTATCTGACAGTGCATCTGAGCTAAATTCTTCCACATCATTTGGCATTGTGAATTTTAACCAAGAAAAGTGTATTGACAAGGGAATTTTTTAAGAGTTTTTCTTTATCTTGTTTATGCTATTGCCACATTTTCAACTTCATTGAAAACAATAGGCAGTATAGCAAAACCAAATAATATCAGTTACCTTTGTTTCCATGTGCTCTGAGCCAGGGCTTCCCAGACACTCCCAAAGGTCACACACAACCTGCAAAGAATTTGTAGAAGGCTTGCAAAGCAAGTCCTTGTTTGAGACATTGCATTTAATTTAGGCATTGCATTGAAGTTGCATGTTGTTATATAGCACTCCTAACCTGATTTCTTGTCTTTAAGCATCCATTTGATGCTTTGTGAACAAAACTTGGAAGTCCCTGCTCAAGATTTTCTAAACCACAGCTCCTTTATTTTAAAATTATCAATGCTCATTTCTGTTAAAAGGTAACATTTTTGGGAAAGTTTGAGCAAAACACCCTCAAGTCTCTGATTTATGAAAGAATGTAAAAAATACATATTCTGGTGTTCATTTCAGTAAATGACTGCCTCTTACTATTTAGAAACCAGCATTACCATGACAGTGTTCTTCAGGATTACAAAGACAAAAATCCCCGTCCAATAGCATTAGTGAGAAGGAAAGACTGATGGATCCTGGGGTCAGGACTCCAATAGTGTGCAAGCTGTGTGAATTAAAGTGATACTTTCCAAGACATTTTCCCTTGCACAAACTACTCACCTTTTAATCAAAACTTACAAAATTAGTAGTACCATATTGAAACATAGAAAACAAAAGAAAATAACACACATGCTTAAATTTGCAACTGGGGAAAGAGAGAGTTGCTAGGAATAGACAGCAACAAGGAAACCATATCCAAATCAGAAACTGCAGTTTTTACATTACATTATAATTTTATCTGAAATTTGTTTTAATCCTTGTATAATCCTCAGCACAGGTGGTGAGCTGCATGTTGAGAGCATAAATCTAGAAGGATTATCACTGCACAAATATTTTGGTAATTGCTCCATCTTGGAGGAAGTGGGCCCTGGCAGGGCCAATAAACTTTAAAATTGTGACAGTGTGGTGGAAAATTTTAAAATGTAAAGCCACCATCAAACCTGGGCTCAAGCTGCACCTTCAGTCACAGGTATTCCTTTAAAAGGAACTCATGGCTTGGTCAAATCAGATAAGATCAAACAGGACACTGAAAATACAAAAATCCAAAAGCTGATCTAGGAACTGCCTGTTTGTTTCCCTGTATATTTGAAAGAATCATTTTTGCTCTTTTTTTCCCCCCAGGTTCCCAGCTTAGTTTGCTAACTTATCAGTCCTATTGCTTCTTTCCCTGGTTATCATGAAGGAATTGCATCTTTGCAGCATGAAACCAGCCCAGCTTGTTCCTCCTCACAGCACCTGTCAAGAGGAGTGCTTTGGCTTTGCAGGAGAGAAAATGGATTTCTTAGATGCACCACTGATATCCCTCAGCACACTGCAGCCCAGCACGTACAGCCTGGGGAAGACTTACAGATCCTCCACAAAGCACTGACTCAAGGGACGGAGAACAACAGCTGAATTTCTATACAAAGCTGATACTGATGATCGTGCCCATGCTGTGTGGAGGAGTTATATTATCCTTTTAGTTTACATAGGTACTCCAAATGCTTTTATATCATCTTTGAATACTGAGTTTGAATAACCCGGGTATAAGCACCAGGAGCTTTTTCTCTGAGAGATTAAATATGTAATATTTTATAACCCAGTTTAAACATGTCCCATGCAAAATTCAGGATTGGTTTTCAATATGTAATTTTCTTTTAATTTTTAAACAAGTTCTTGCAATGATTTTCATTTTATTATCTGTATCTATGTAATGATGAACAAATCAAAATACAAAAATCTACAGATAATTTGATATTTAATCATTAATCTATTCTTGTAAAATGAAATTTTAACCAATCATAAATTTAGATGTAATCAGAATTATATCTGTCACTATATAATTAGATCGCTGAGTTGTCAAATAACAGAAATCCATTATCCTTACATAAACTTCTAGTTTCCAAGGCAATTTAGTCTCTAAGCTTTGAAGAGCTGGCAGTTAAATAAATGTCGTCTTCTTTTAAGTTTAACGTAAACTAAAATTCAAAATGAAGGGCAAAAAGACAATTATGGAACAGTAACAAAATGAAATGAAATCAAAGGATTTTTTTTATTATAAACATAAATTCTGGACAAAAAAAAAAAAATCAAAAAAAGGAACGTTTGGAAGAAATCCTGAATATTATTAGGAAACTCCACTGATGTAAGAGTCTTAACCAATGTTTTTTATCATTAATGAATGGACTCCATTAACGGAGTCTCCAGATACTTTATTTCACTTTTTGCAAATCTACTCGCAAGGTTTAGAAATAATGCAAAAAGAAGCTTACATGAAAAAGAAATTAAAATAATAACTGATTAGCGAGGAAAGGAAATAGACAACCCTCATCTGCTTTTCAAGGAAATTTATTCCATTGATCTAGCTTTTAGAGCCAGACAAAAAGTAAAAATATATAGATTATAGATCTGCAAATGGAGGGCTCATTTTGAGCTTCATTGATTTTCAATTTGTGGAATACGTTGTGATTAAAAAGCAAACAAACAAACAAACGCCCCAAAATTAAGTTATGTATTGCTTTAATTTATTGTTTTTTGCTCCATGGTAAAAAACCAAACCAAACCAAACCAAAAAACAAACAAAACCAAAACCAAATAAACCCCCCCAAAACCAACAAAGGAAAAAGTGGTGTATCTTTGCAACACACGTAAAGATCTCACTTTCCCTTTTCTCATTGCTGTGCAAGGGGAACTACCATCTAGTTACTGTTACTCTTTTGCTGTACTTTTCCAAGTTTTCCATCTTTAAAATTTGTATTCCCTCCACAACCTTCATTTCCATCCCCCTCTTCTGCTCTCTAACCTCTTTTCTTGCTTTGAATCCGAATCTGGGATGCTTTGCAGGATGGTTGATTATTAAAGAATGCTATAACAAATATGAAACAAATTTTGTGTGTGTGTGTATGCAAACTCAGCTGACTATATAACAGTCTCAGAAAACTGCAGCTTACTGGGGTTCTTCCCTCAAACGGTGAATACTGACCATCCCGTGGTTCAAGAGAGCTTAAGAAGGCAAAAGCGTGCATAGAGGAAATTAGAGATGTAGTTTATTTGAAAGGTTTTGCCATGAAAATTTGTTCAGTACCAGATCTCCTTGATGTCACCATTTCTCGCCAATGAGCTTGTTCATAAATAATAATAATAATAATAATAATAATAATAATAACAATAATAATTTTTATTATTATTATTATTATTTCTTCCAAAGTCTGTGTGGCAATCCCTTAGGACACCATGAAAACCAATTTTCACAATGAGTGAATACTGTACAACTATCAATCCAGAAGCTTTAGAAAAGAGTGTCAAACACTGCTGTGTACTGTCTAATTTCCTCTAGAAACCTGTGTCCCAGAAACCTGAGGGCCAGAAGCTCTTAGTTTGGTCATAGTAAGTCCAACTGTACATGTGGTTCTGGCACATGAATGACAACACTCATGAAAAACTGAAGCTATTTTCTCAGATACTCTGCAGCTGGGTATTTATAAACTGCACAGATGGGGGAGGGAGGGAGAAGAATTTTCCTGTTTTGTTTAAAAAGCTCTCTTCCTTGTCATTGAACTAGGAAAGGAGGAGGACAGATGGACCRTGCTGTTGGTCTTAATGGCATTCTCACACAGCTTTTTATTACCAGACCAAACCCTCCCCGTCATCCTATACTACTTTTGTGGAGATTCTTCCCACATCTCCACTAACAGTATCAACAAACTGTTTTTTGCCCCTTGATACAACTTACTTTTTTGTTTTTATAACAGATTTAAAAAAATACTGTGTGCCTATAATCTAAAATGAGGACATGTCATCTGGTTCTGTAACAGCATATAATATCCGTATATTCTTCTCTCTCATCCCCTCATGCAGTCCAGTACTGTCTTTGCCTTTTTGACTGCAGATGCCTGTTAAAATGTTGCCTTAATTGCTTGCTGTTGGGGGGGTTGGTGGTTTGGGTTTTTTGAGGGGGGGAAAGGCATGTGTTACTTTGGCTCAGACTGCTATGCCTCTGCTGTGCCTCTCGCTTATTCTATTCATCCCTTTCACAATTCAGACAGCTAAAACTCAAAAAAGATCCAACATAAGAGAACTGAAGTCAGGAGGTGGCTATGTCGCGCAGACACTGATGTGAGTGCTGGTGTGCAAATATCTGTAGGCTTGGCTGCTGCACATTACCTTCTTCCCCCAAAATGAAGTAATTGGCAAGTGGGATTCCAGTAGGCTGTTATTTGGCATGTAGTATCCTTCCCCTTACGTGTCATGGGCTTTCAGACAGACTAAGTATTATTCATGTGGCAAACATCTGGATTTACATAGCAGCCAGTAGAGCTAATCTGTTCTGGCATGGAGAAAGGACAYGTGTAGAATAGAGCTAACAACCCTAAATCAGAACCTGGTGAGGGGCAGGCCAATACCACTACACTGTCCATCCAGCTGGAAAAGTGGAATTTAGGGAGAGGATTACAAAGAATTACAAAGATTTTAGAGGAAGGATTATATTGGCTGCTCAATGGCACATGGACGGTATCTAGCACCTTCACAGAAGCTTATATCTAAAACCATAATAAGCTGTGTTTTGTTGCTAGGACTGATTTATCAGGAAGGCAATAAAATGAAGCAAAATAAACTCCAAAACAAAAGAGCAACATCTGATAGGGCTTACAGGAAAGTAAACAAGAGGCTTACAACAGTGCTAATGCATGCTATTAACACTTACATATGGTCCAGCTTTTGGCCTAGCGGAATGTGTCTGTCACCATCCAGAGGCAGGAACGACAAATTGTACTCAAGCCTGTGGGAAACCATGGTTATAATTCATCTAACACAAGCAATGGATAGACCAAAGAAACTTTTAATCTAGGAATAAAAGGGAGATAAAAATTGTAAAGGAAAACCTAAGAGAGCTCAGATTCTGCTAGTTTTTCATATATTGTGTATATTTATTGCTCATTTAGATACACAGGGACTAGATAAGAAAATAGCTTTTCCACAAATGTATTCAATGAGGAAGAAGGATGGATCTCTTTGCAAGCAACTGCCACCATCCCTTTCCCCATGATACATACCAGGCTTAGGAGGAGATTCTTACAAATATCCCCAAACATACCTCACAATCTTGCTTCTTTCAGGATATGAAACTGTTTTCTGGGTAGTTGGTTTGCTTTTGGTCTCGCTGGAGGAACCAGAGATTGGCAAAAGGTGTTGCACAACAGATGGAGTAACCAACACCTGCCCTTTGAAAGCCAAATCTTATGAAGGCACGTGAGATAGCTGAAGGCACATGACTACAGGATCAGCTCCATTTGGTTTCTTAATGAATCCAATATTTGTATGTACCTGTGAAACGAAACCATGATGATAACCATACCTCAAGTGGAGGAAGCATGCGATTAGGTGCGGTTATCATGAATCATCAGTTTTACTCTCTTCGAACCAACTCCTTCTCTGATATTTCCAGTATCAGAAATGCTGCTTTTCCAAATTTTCTCTGGGGGAAACATTTCAACCTCTCAGCAAAATGGTGATTTCTCCCTGAATTACACTGATCTGAGTTGTGGGATGGCTGGCTAAGAAGTTACCAGGCTCTTTTTTTACTACTGAAATAGACATGAAGGGCAGAACAGCTGGAAAACAAGGGTTACAGATATGATGAAAGTGGGAGTGAGAAGTCAAACACATCTTTTCCCATACCAGGTGTTGATTAGACGAAGAGTACCTGCTGAGGTTGAACAAATAACARCCTTTTCTGGCTTTTATTATCTGAAGCTGGAAAGATTTGATAGCTAAAATGTAACAACATGTTATGAATTATTTTCCTAGTTTCAGTAGTATCTTTGGTTGACTTCAGCTCTAAAAATATTAATATAAAATGCTGAAAGGGATAATGAGACAGTGGTACTTCAGTGTTTCTCTCACTGATGTCACAGAATGGTTTATTGATTCTATTTAACTCCTAATTGGCTCACATTATTAAATTACCAGCATTCAGGCTAGACATTAGTTTAAATGATCAATCAATGCAAAATAAGGTCAAGATTATTAGTGACAGACTGGATAGGCAGATAAATAGATCAATAGAAAGAAATAAAGATAGATCAATCAGAAGTTTAGACTAAGCGGAAAAAGTAGGTCAACCTTTTTTCTTGTTCTTAATTACATACCCACTGGCTTTTTCTGTGGGGACTTGAAATCTTGAAGTCTATTTCTACACTGCATAATTATAATTCTCAGATCTGACTGATCATGTCAAATCTTAAAGCTGAACAAATAGTGAAAACTACGCACACGGAGATGTTGAGCCATCAAATTACATTAGTAAAGTCACAGCTTAATAGAATCCTCTACTAATTCCACCAAGTTCAGATATGAAGAACACTGAAATACTTAAAAAAAAAAGCTCCACATTAATTAAACAAACTTACAATAAATCGGTCTAGACTGGTGCATAACCTTAATTTTGAACTGTTAGATTAGGCTGATTGTAAATTGACTGCACTTTTTTCTAATATATCCCTACCACTAATTATTGAAAGCAATGCACAGTCCTAATCTGACTAATATCCCCAAATYAAGGATTTCTTTTCTTGCCTTTGTTCTGTCACACCACTGAGTGGAACATGGTATAATATCTAGTAAACTTTTCACTTTCACAAAATGTGTCTTATCTTGTCTCAGTCACATTCAGAACATCTTATATTTTGGCCTCATTAGCCAAGAATAGGCTGGATTCTTCTTAATGATCACTAGGGATCACTCAGATTTCTGCACAAACTAGGACAAGCTATTTCACTTTTCTGTGCCTTGGCTTTCCCATCTGAAAATTAGGATGTTGATTTTTGCCCTCTTTTCTTTAAATGAATTGAGATGCTGGTGAAGAATACTGTTTAATGTTAAAAAGAACAATTATTTTATTTTCTGTTTTCCTATCAAAAATTACCTGAGGTTTGGATGTTAAAACCCTGCTAATAATGTTAAAAAGTATATGCCAGTTGTTGGTTTTAGGAAGACTCTTGATTGTACTGCTAACTACTCATTAAAATCTACATCTTGGGTTATGACCGTATTACTTCTTGCAAGGTTTCCCAAAGCTCCACTCCAAGGGATATCTGGGTACAGGGACACCTTTATGTCTCTCTATATGCCTCCAGGTGCACCCACAGGTATAGCCTGAAGCATGGACAGCCTTCTAGGTTTAAGCCTGTCTCCTTCCCTACCAATCCTGCCTCCACGAGCAGCTCCTGGCCACTGTGCCAGCATTTGTGTCATTGGAAGGAGGTGGGCAGCAGAAAAGGTTGTATTCACTAGTGGTATCACCCTCCAGATACTTGGTGCATAAATAATTCCAGTCATGATGATCCAGAAGGATACTTTTGTGGTGTAGCTACCAGATGACTTATTCACTACACAGTGAAGCTTGAGGAACATAGAAGCAAGCCAGTTTCTTCCAGTAGCAGAGCATTAGACTTTATGAGCCAGGAATTTCCATGTTTCTATGAAAACTGAGCCCTCATCCACTCTTAATCAGATGTAAAACTTTTCCATATGTACTTACCAGTAAGATTTCTGAATATACCTTTACTCTTTTTTTTCTCTTTTTTAAAATTTGCTTTCCTTTTCCTTTTTTTCTACTGTATCTCACACTCCTTAGTCCCCCACTGCTATGCACTTGCCYACAGTAGCAGTTGCTATGCATTAAAAATTTCTATGATTAAAAACATAGAAAAATGTATTGAAGGAAGAAGGTATTGAAGTCACTCCTCGAAAGTTTGCACAGCCATTTTATGCTTTCAGAAAATTCCAAATAGTGGGGAAAAAAAACAAGTGGGAAAAAGTAAGGAAGAATTTCAAATAATTCTTCCTGACAGTAAAAACACGTTCCCAAATATTTCTGCACTACATTTTCAGCTCCCATTTGCCCTCCAAGTCTCAAATGCTGACCTCTCTGACCAAAATAGTTTCTCTTGCTTCTCTTCAACTTCAGTGGCTGTTGCAGTTACTTTACTCATTCTTCCAGACTGCATACTGCTTTGCATTTTAAATCTGCAGAATTCTCCTACCTACAAACAAAAATCAACGTGTATCTGCCTTATAGTAGATAAGGGCAGCACTGGATCCTTCAACAGTCTTCTGATGATGTGTATTATTTTAAGTGTCTAGTCTACGAGTCTGAATACAGCAGAACAGATGAGATGTCTTTCTCTAGACAGACTCCTCATCAGCCTTTTCAACTCCCACTGGAAAGTCACTGTTTATTCTCTCCTCACCACCCACTCAGGCTTGCTGCGCCTCAGCAGCAGCTGCTGTAAAATTCTCCCCTTGATGCTAATGCATAACTCACATCTGCATTAATCAGAGTATATATGTAGAAGCAGCAAGGGGGGAAATATACTCTCTTGTGAATTTGGAAGCTCCAAGAGCATCTAAAAATATGTATTATCCTTTCCTTGAATGTACTATTAAAAATAAAATAAAACATCTCAAACACACAGGATTTGGTTCAAGATACTCAGACATCTGAACTAAGGTGAGTTCATTTTTTCCTTGTTTATCTGGTGGTGTTCATGTCTATCTAAAAACAAACAAACAATAAACAACTGCAAGGCACTCTGGAGAAGATTTCAGCCCTGCTCTACTAAACTAAAATGTGAAATATTATATACAATCCTGACATTGAAATTTTGCTCAAATTCTCATAAATCACGCTTGTCACATGCATTTACATTAGCTGCTGAATACTGAACTGACTCCA
This sequence comes from Phoebastria nigripes, assembly GCA_035582835.1. Lineage (NCBI taxonomy): Eukaryota > Metazoa > Chordata > Aves > Procellariiformes > Diomedeidae > Phoebastria > Phoebastria nigripes. The sequence continues at coordinate 7,373,804 of JAYKAV010002220.1, forward strand.
CAACATATCTAAGGAAATTACAAGCCAAGTAAGGGGAAAAAAAGAAAATAAAATTAGTTTTCTTCAATAAATTGCAAGTACATACTGCAGGGGTTACAAGAAAAAATGACAAAGAAATGATGGCACATCTTTTCTTAATTTTGAGACAAAGCTATCAGTAGGGGAAAACAAAACACAACAGAATAGTTTTGCATTAAAAATAAGAATGTTAGGCTGAGAAAATTAAAGCAATAGAGCCAATGTCACAGGGCAGATGAGCTCATCCTGTTTTAAAGAGATAGTTCTATTACTGGTAGCAGACATACAGGTGTCCAAATACTTTTCTCACAGACATTTATTCAGTGATTTGAGGTTCAACAAAAAAGAAATTCCTAATTACCACACTCAAAGCTATTCAGTGGTTTGTCCCAGGGTACCCAGGGAGTATGAACCCAAGTCTTCACCGCTCTGTGCATCTCTCTTGTGTTTTGCCACACCTGCCTGRTGCTAGCCAATGCTATTATTATAAGAAGTAACACAGTAGAAATGCAAGTTCACAGCATCCAGTTATGTCAGTTAGTCTCTAAAACAAAATGAGAAGAGGGGAAAAAAAAAGAAGAAAATCTAAACAGAAATCTGAGAAATATGTTCTGGGAAGCAACTGACAGTTTTGTTTACTGAAGTTTAGAAAGGACAAAAGATGAGAATTGGAAGCAAAAGGGAATTCAATTCATCACGTATGGCAAATGACCTACTGTGATAAAGTTATATCTGTCATCTTTTAGGTGCCTTCTTGCACGTAAATATAGGAGTTGTGCACATGATGATTCTTCATCACTGTTCTGAGGACACTGGTAGATTACAGAACTGACAAGGTCTTTCTAGGACTTAGACATGTTCGAAGTATTTCTCCTCTATCTGTGAATAAATCAGAGGAAAATTTTCAGTGGAAGGCAGGTGTGCCCTTCCTGAGTCCCTTTTGTGCTACTCTCTGCATACAAGTGATTTGTAGTCTGCTCACCACCTTGATTGAAACGTGAGACAATTCCAGATATGGGCTAAACCAAATGCTTGCCRTGTGGATATTTTCAATAGCGAGCAATTTCCTTCCATGTAGCTTAAAGGGTATAAAGTCTTAAAGAAAAAAGATCTTAAAGTAGAATAACCCAAAGATCACCATACTTAATAGGCAAATTGTGTTTTCAATATGTTTGGAAGTTTTTATGTATTTAATTTACTATACTGTTTTAACTTCTTTTCAAATGTTCCCTCTAGGAATAGTTTATCACTGTAAATGTTCCCCCATCATAAAAAAGTTACAGGAGACATTAACATCATGTCTGCACCCACCATTAAGAACTGCAATATGAATGGAATGATTGATATCCAGAAATGAATGACAAATAAAAATTGTATCAGCCAGAAGCCAGATATTCTAAGAAAGATGGAACAGTTGCACAAAGAATGATTGTAATTTAAAAAGAAGCAGCAGTGAATGTCTGGGTGGAGGGAGGGGAGGAAAGAAAAAGAAAGCTAACAGTTCTGAAGATTATTAAGAGCAATCATTTTATACGGCAGATGATAATGTAGTACATATGACTTAGCTGGGTGTTGGAAAAACGTTGAAAAAGCAGTAAACAAGTGAATGAAACAAAGGAGTTAATAGATATGAAAATTGACACACAAACAAGTAGACTTGCTGTTCTTTTCCAGTCAGAGTCCTAAATACATAACAACATTTTGCACCAAGGATCTTTACAAGAATTAAGGAAAATGCCATTTAGGCAGTGCACATGGAGGGAAGCTGAGACACATGGCTGTTGATCTAAGAAGCAATTTGCCTATGGTCATGCTGGCAGCCAGTGAAAAAGGCAGAACTAATACACAAGTCTGTGAATTCCTTTTCTAACCACTAGATCCTTCCTACTTGGAAGCATAGTGTGTAGTGACTTGAAATGTTCCCAAACCCATTGACTTTTACCAGCTTTAAACCAATACCTTGGCAATGCCCTCAGCTCTTTCTGCTCTACTTTCCATCCTCATAATCTTGGCTGAAGAATTTCTCAACCAGATCCTTCATTTTTAAGTGTTCACAGTTCCTCATCATCTTCTGCCTTTCCTTAATTTGGTTTACACCTATTCATACTGGTGTTCTGATTATAAGATTGTCTTGCTCAGATTCTATTTTCCTTTTGATCCAATAGATCAAAACCCCTTAGGCCTTTAATATGACACATTTTTCCTCATATTCTACACTTTCTGACATTATATACCAATTTTTCCTCTATGTTCTTCTCAGAAATCTTTTCCTCAAAGCACCTCCATCTTCTGCCTTCTTCTTCTCTTGAAAATACAACCTTAATAATTTGAACTAAAGGACAACGTCTCTTTCTTAATGGAATGTATAAGCTGGGAAGAATACCACGGCATTTAGATTAAATTACCTTCTCTGTGTTCTTCTGTAGGAATAACCTTCTAGAGCTTTGAAGGTAAACCCAGCGTTGTTAAGACCTAATGCTCACTGTGCTTGAGAGGCATCTAAGGCCCTTAGGAACACTTGGAAGAGCCAGACACAGTATGGTCTACTGCTTTTAACGGAGTGTGACAATACGTTTAGGAGACAATATGTCAAGATTGGTTTGGCAGTTCAGAGAACTTTTGCTGCCATGCTAGGCAAATCTAAAAACCATTATGTTATTTCCTATTACACCACATGGTAAAGATAGCTTGATAAACCAGAAAAAATAACTGTATTTTCTTGTCCCTCAGGTTTTTGTTGTGTCTTTTTCTTATTTCTCAGTAATTGATGGAGACACAAAAAGAAGTATTTTCAATACTGATATGTGAAGAAACTAGGAAAGAAAATACAGTGTTCTAACACTCCATGGAAATGAAGTCACTATTAGTGGATGGAGATGAAATGAGACTAGTCCTTGGAGCAATCAGTATAGAGAAGCTCACATGCATAATTTCCATCAGTACTGCAATATGCTTTATATTGTTCTCAGCTGTTTAAATATATAATCTTGTCACTGTTTTACTTGTTTTCAGCTCTGCAGGTATTTACATCCTTAGATTCAGAAGCAAACAAAATAAAGCTCTAAATTTCTATTTGACATAAGTTAACAAAAGCTTCCTAATTGTCTGTGAAGAAATCTCTTTCTAAAAGGAAATATTTTATGTGTACTAGTCCTGACCCCCCTCTGCCCCAGCAATATAGTAGGAGATCCATCTCAATATGAACTTTAAGAAATCTTTAGAGAGCAGAGCCCCTGTGTTTACTACTTTCAGTACCAAACATCATGACTCCTGTTTGTTCAGAAGCTTGTATCTGGGTATACAGYCCAAAAGCAGGGAGGGATCCAGGCAGCTAAGTCAAAAACTTTCTGCCTTTTACTTTAAAAAAAAAAAAAAAAGGTATTTCTGTGGAAAGATATGTGCTTATACAACTGAAGGCAAGGATCTCAGATCTCAGATGTGAATTTATCTTTGTTTTTGTTAAATGGTTGTTTTAGACATATTCTATTGGGGAAATTCAAAGACTAATGTYGAGAATGGTTCAAAACTTCTTCTAAGCACTGCAGACATGGATTTAATCCTTGGCTTTGCAGAACATGAAGATAATATAACTGTTTTAAGTTATATAACTTATACACAAACTTGCATCAGCTACTGAAATGTTGAATGTCAAGTAGCTGTGTAGTATCACAGATATTGTATCTTCTGATAAGGACACAGCACCACATGTAGGTACCTTAATTCATATGACCTTCCTTCAGCAGAAGAATACTCTGTATGCAAAAATATATTTTCATGGTCACTTAGTAACCTATCCAGTCACAAATTTAAACAAATATCTAATAGCAGGATTCTTGCAAAACCTTTTCACAGATAAATCAGACTACAACTTATTAGAAACCCTTCTCTGAAATCAGGCCATGAAAATATTAAAAAAGCAGTAAACCCACAGTATTTCTCTTTTTTAAATGAATGTCAGACTCCTTGTTCCAATACTGAAGAGGAATTCACCAGAACCGATACAAACAAACAAACAAACAAACAAAAACAAAACAAACAAACAAAAAAAACAAAAAAAAAGAAGAAGAAAAAATGGTCCCATCCAAGTTAGTCTCCTAGAATTCTTTACAGAATAGAAAAAAAAAAAAAATGTGCACAGGTCCTTATTACCCAGGGACAAAGTTCATAATGGCCTTCCTAATACAAAAAAACAGCTGAGTTTTGTTTGTAAAAAGAAATGTCAAAAAAGACATCTACGACTCACAGGGAGCTAGAGGAAACGTGAGACTAATCATCTGGTGGTGACACATTGGCTTTATAAGGAAATTCATCTATTTATTTGCACATTGAAAAAGACATTTTAGTTGACAGGTTGGATTCCTTTGCACTTTCAAGACCCTGAGCTAATCCTCTCATGAGAAGTAAAAGAGGAATTAGCATCAAAGCAACTTTCTGCAATAAGTAGTTTTTTTTTTTTTTCTTGGCAGATTTTGATTTATTACAATACTCTGTAATGCAGGGCTCTTTAGTAAGACAAAGATTTTTCTAACTTGGCAAATTACAGCTGAACCAGATTTGTAGGCATATTTTATTTATTTTTTATTATGCTTACTTTATTATACTACATTTTGTACTGACAGGGCAAGGAACACCGAAGACTTTATGTATGGAGTAAAACTACATGCACAGTACTATCAATTCTGTAATAATAGTAAAATCACAAAAACATAGGTCTTTCTCTTTGCAATTATTCTCTTGAGACTCTTAATAAATACAGAATCTCAGGTGACTACAAGGAATGGAGTAAGGATAAATTGATGGTGTGCTATTATAATTGTCTTAGTGGATAACATGCAGAAGAAATGACCATTTTGTGAAAGCTGAAAAGGAATATTGTAAAGAAAGAATATGGAAGAGAGGCAAAAAATTACAGAACTCAGATTCTACCTTCAGAAAGAAAGCTCTATCACTTTCCTATAGATAGCAGAAGGAGATAGCAGCAAAAGAAGTTGCAATAGGGAGGATAAGGAAGGATTTGTGTTATTCCTAAAAAATAGATTAATGATTTTGATCTCTCCCTCCTAGTCATTTGTGAAATACTATGAAATGGTCTGACAAGATTTTTTATTTTATATATATTTTTAATCTTAACTTCTTTCCTGACATATTGTTTACATCTCTCAAATTTTCCATTGTCAGCAGCTCCTATTAAACTGGTGTGGTTTTGCTTCCAAAGTAGATATTTCAGTGTATTTCTTTTCAATATTTTCTTTCTGTCTTATAGAAGGGATTAGAAAGGATTTGCATAGTACCTGGAAAACATCCAGGTACTATGTGACTTCTTTTCATTCGTGATCACGATAGAGAGAAATGTTAGAGCAAAACTGAATGGCCTGACCAAAGAAGTCCCACATGCTAAGCCAAAAGCACCCTCAACCAAATTCAGAACTGAATCTCAAGTGCAGTGGAATAAAGGATATCTACTTCTGTTTTTGAGGAGAAAAAGGGAAGAGGAAAACACTTATGCTTTGTGCTCAAGACATACAGAGGCTGCATTGTGAATGTCTAAGCAGGACAAGAATCCAGCTGGACCATTTGTTAGTTGACAGCTGGTACCAACAATTTTCACCTACTCAAGATTAACAGATCCAGTGGTTCAGCTAAGGTTAGTTGCTGTGAAATGGTCCAACAGGATCAGGATTTTTGCAGTTTATTTATTTTTTAATTTTACTTTGTTTCCTGACCTATATTTTTGCATCTTTCACATTTTGCACTGATGTTAATTAAGCTTGTCATCAGCTCATAGTCATGACACATCTTCACAGACAAGTTATCCAAAGTTAATTTTTAGCATAATATTCATGCGTTCATAATTCAATATTCACATATTCCAACATAGTTTTAAGGAAGGTATAAGCAGTAAAAGGATTAGTGCTGAATATTCAGATGTAGGTAAAAGAAGAACATCACTCTGTAGTTATGAATAGACTCATCTGTAATTGTTTCCAGAACAATTCAGTGTTAAGATTTTGTTTGTGCTTGTGTGGTTTTATGTATAACTCTCTGAAGCCCATGGAAAACATATTGGCTCCAATAAGCTTTAGATGAGGTATGTAAAGCCAGAACATGGCATCTTATGCTTACAAACGTCAACGGTAGTCCCTCTGTGACTGAATTGTCTGAGCCCTATGACATCTACTGGTAATTTCAAATGACACAAACTGTGTTAATTTGGAGACTACTGGAGAGGTTAGAAAGAGTTGTATTTCTAAAACTCACTCTCAGTGAGAAAATTAAAGGAGTTTACCATGGTACCATTCAGTAGGAATTCACCTCACAACTAGCAGTGCAGTCAGCATGTTTACATGTGTAATCTTTTCAAGGAAGATATGAACTTCACCTGCTTGAGTTGGATTAAACCAGGCAGGGGCCATAGCTACTAGAAAGGACTCAAAAACTTTCACTGTGAATATATGGAGTCATTTGGTAGTCAGTCTCAAGACGTCATCCAGAAGCTGCATAACATTTAGTTCAGAAGTCGTTGTAAGAAAAAAAAGAAATGGGCCTGACTGAACTTATTTTCTTGATTTAGTTCAGGGTATTAGACTGTTGCTTTTGATAAAAATAGTTATCATTCTACTTTTGTACTGAGCTTTGAGGCATTCAGGCATAGGTACTCTCAATTAAAGTGAATTACCACTTTAATAATAAATCATGGCACACAGTGATGAGAGACAGATTATGAGATATAAGTGGCTTAACTTTGCTCTTTTCTGGTTTCAGAAATATGAACAAGGATCCCAGTTAGCTATAAAGCCTGGTGGCAGCACGCTCATGTTTGAGGGACAGTGTGCTAGCGAGGTCCTTCAATCTGCCATCTCAGTGGAGGTAGGGGATGGAGATCCATGTGGCAGCAAAGACACAGGGGTCATTGATGTGTTAGAAACCACGGAAGTGCCTGAGAACAGTCACATAGGAATTAGGGCTTCTCCCCCCAGAAAGGTGGCGGGATCAATAGCCCAACTGAAGTGCATCTACACCAATGCACACAGCATGGGCAACAAAACAGGAGGAGTTGAAAGCCATTGTGCAGCTGGAGAACTGTGGTGTAGTTGCAATCACAGAAACATGGTGGGATGACTCACACAATTGGAGTGCTGCAATGGATGGCGAGAAGCTCTTCGGAAGGGATAGGCAAGGAAGGAGAGGCAGTGGGGTAGCCCTGTATGTTAGGGAGTGTTTTGGCTGTCTAGAGCTTGACGATAGTGATGAAAGGGTCGAGTGTTTATGGGTAAGAATCAGGGGAAAGGCCAACAAGGCAGTTATCATGGTGGGAGTCTGTTATAGACCACCCAACCAGGATGAAGAGGCACATGAAATATTCTCTAAGCAGCTGGAAGAAGTCTCACAATCACTAGCCCTTGTTCTTGTGGGGGACTTCAACTTCCCGGACGTCTGCTGGAAATACAACACAGTGGAGAGGAAACAGTCTAAAAGGTTCCTGGAGTGTGTGGGAGATAACTTCCTGACACAGCTGGTAAGTGAGCCACCTAAGGAAGGTGCCCCGCTGGACCTGTTGTTTGTGAACAGAGAAGGACTTGTGGGTGATGTGATGGTTGGAGGCCATCTTGGGCATAACAAGCATGAAATGATAGAGTTTTCAATTCTCAGAGAAGTAAGGAGCAGGGGTTAGCAGAACTGCTACCTTGGACTTTCAGAGGGCAGACTTGGGCCTGTTTAGGACACTGGTTGACAGAGTCCCTTGGGAGGCAGTCCTGAAGGGTAAAGGAGTCCAGGAAGGATGGACATTCATGAAGAAGGAAATCTTAAAGGCGCAGGAGCAGGCTGTCCCCATGTGCAGAAAGACAAGCCAGTGGGGAAGAAGACTGGCCTGGCTGAACAGAGAGCTTTGGCTGGAACTCAGGAAAAAAAAAAGTTTATGATCTTTGGAAGAAGGGACAGGCAACTCAGGAGGACTACAAAGATGTCATGAGGTTAGGCAGGGAGAAAATTAGAAGGGCTAAAGCCCCACTAGAACTTAATCTGGCAACTGCCATAAAAGACAATAACAAATGTTTCTATAAATACATTAGCAACAATAGGAGGGCTAAGGAGAATCTCCATCTTTTATTGGATGTGGGGGGAAACATAGTGACAAAGGCTGAGGAAAAGGCTGAGGTACTCAATGCTTTCTTTGCCTCAGTCTTTAATAGCAAGACCAGTTGTTCTCGGGGTACTCAGCATCCTGAGCTGGAAGACAGGACGGGGCGTAGAATGAAGATCCCATAATCCAASGGGAATTGGTTAGTGACCTGTTACACTACTTAGACACACATAAGTCGATGGGGCCAGATGGGATCCACACAAGGGTACTGAGGGAGCTGGTGGAAGTGCTCACCAAGCCACTTTCCATCATTTATCAGCAGTCCTGGCTAACCAGGGAGGTCCCAGTTGACTGGAAGTTAGCAAATGTCATGCCCATCTACAAGAAGGGCCAGAAGGAGGATCCAGGGAACTACAGGCCTGTCAGCCTGACCTCGGTACCAGGGAAGGTTATGGAGCAGATCATCCTGAGTGCCATCACACGGCACRTACAGGACAACCAGGTGATCAGGCCCAGTCAGCATGGGTTYATGAAAGGCAGGTCCTGATTGACTAATCTGATCTCCTTCTATGACAAGGTGATCCGCTTAGTGGATGAGCGAAAGGCTGTGGATGTGGTCTACCTGGACTTTAGTAAAGCCTTTGACACCGTTTCCCACAGCATTCTCCTGGAGAAACTGGCTGCTCATGGCTTGGAYRRGYRTACTCTTTGCTGGGTAAAAAACTGGCTGGATGGCCAGGCCCAAAGAGTTGTGGTGAATGGAGTTAAATCCAGTTGGTGGCCGGTCACAAGTGGTGCTCCCCAGGGCTCAGTTTTGGGGCCAGTTCTGTTTAATATCTTTATCARTKATCTGGATGAGGGGATYRAGTGCATTCTCAATAAGTTTGCAGTTGACACCAAGTTGGGCAGGTGTGTTGATCTTCTTGAGGGTAGAAAGGCTCTACAGAGGGATCTGGACAGGCTGGATCAATGGACCAAGGCCAATTGTATGAGATTCAACAAGGCTGAGTGCCGGGTCCTGCACTTGGGTCACAAGAACCCCATGCAACGCTGCAGGCTTGGGGAAGAGTGGCTGGAAAGCTGCCCGGCGGAAAAGGACCTGGGGGTGCTGGTTGACAGCTGGCTGAATGTGAGCTGGCAGTGTGCCCAGGTGGCCAAGAAGGCCAATAGCACCTGGCTTGTATCAGGAATAGTGTGGCCAGGAGTAGGGAAGTGATCGTGCCCCTGTACTTGGCACTGGTGAGGCCGCACCTGGAATACTGGTTCAGTTTTGGGCCCCTCACTACAAGAAGGACATTGAGGTGCTGGAGAGCATCCAAAGAAGGGCAAGGAAGCTGGTGAAGGGCCTAGAGAACAAGTCTTATGAGGAGCAGCTGAGGGAACTGGGACTGTTTAGCCTGGAGAARAGGAGGCTGAGGGGAGACCTTATTGCTCTCTACAGCTACCTGAAAGGAGGTTGTAGCGAGGTGGGGTCCATCTCTTCCCCCAAGTAACAAGTGATAGGACGAGAGGAAATGGCCTCAAGTTGTGCCAGGGGAGGTTTAGGTTCGATATTACGAAAAAWTTCTTCACTGAAAGGGTTGTCAAGCATTGGAACAGGCTTCCCAGGGAAGTGGTTGAGTCACCATCCCTGGAGGTATTTATAAGACGTGTAGACGTGGTGCTTAGGCATATGGTTTAGTGGTGGACTTGGCAGTGTTAGGTTTACGGTTGGACTCGATGATCTTAAAGGTCTTTTCCAACTTAAATGATTCTATGATTCTATGAAATGTAACTTTTTTCCCCTCAAATGGAACTGAGTTTTATATCTGCCCATTGCAAGTCAAGCCCAGGTGCCCGAAATAATTTATCTTTGTACTGGCTCTTAACTCTCCAAAGATTTCAGCAAAAAAGACAAAACCACTAAAAAGAAATAAAAAAGAAGTTTGAGATAGCATCAAATGGCAGCAGCATTTATGTTTGAAACTGATCTGATAAGAGGAAAAACAGGAAAAACCTGTGGCAGCTGAATTAAAACTCTGAGGAGTTAAGAAAATTAGAACATAGAATCATAGAATCATTAAGGTTGGAAAAGGCCTCTAAGATCATCGAGTCCAACCGTCAACCCAACACCACCATGCCCACTAAACCATGTCTCTAAGCGCCTCATCTACAAGTCTTTTAAATACTTCCAGGGATGGTGACTCAACCACTTCCCTGGGCAGCCTGTTCCAATGTTTAACCACTCTTTCAGTAAAGAAATTT
>JAYKAV010002220.1:7385213-7505452 GCA_035582835.1 Phoebastria nigripes
TTCTCCTTGGCTCTCTTTTTGTCGTTAATGTATTTGTAAAAACATTTTTTGTTGTCTCTAACGACAGCGGACAGATAGCATTCTAGTTGGGCTTTTGCCTTTCTGATTTCCTCTCTGCATGACCTAACAAGATCCCTGTACTCTTCTTGAGTTGCCTGCCCCTTCTTCCASRAGYGGTAAACTCTCCTTTTTTTCCTGAGTCCCAGCAAGAGCTCCCGGTTCAGCCAGGCCGGTCRTCTTCCCCGCCCATTCTTCTTACAGCATATGGGGACAGCCTGCTCCTGCACCTTTAAGACTTCCTTCTTGAAGAACATCCAGCTGTTCTGGACCCCTTTGCCCTTCAGGACTGTCTCCCAAGGGACTCTCTTGACCAGTGTCCTGAACAGGCCAAAGTCCCCCCTCCGGAAGTCCATGGTAGCGGTTTTGTTGGCCCCCCTCCTTACTTCACCAAGAATYGARAATKCTATCATTTCATGGTCGCTAAGCCCAAGACGGCCTCCGACCACCACATCTCCCACCAGTCCTTCTCTGTTTGTAAACARYAGGTCGAGCGAGGCACCTCCCCTGGTAGGCTCCCTCACCAGCTGTGTCAGGAAGTTGTCTTCCACACACTCCAGGAACCTCCCGGACTGTTTCCTCTCTGACGTATTGTATTTCTAGCAGACGTCCGGGAAGTTGAAGTCCCCCATGAGAACAAGGGCTAGTGGTTGTGAGACTTCTGCCAGCCGCTTGTAGAATGCTTCATCCACCTCTTCATCCTGGTTGGGTGGCCTATAAYAGACTCCCAGCAGGATATCTGCCTTGTTGGCCTTCCCCCTCATCCTTACCCATAAGCACTCGACTTTGTCATCACAATCATTGAGCTCTAGACAGTCGAAACACTCCTTAATGTACAGAGCCACCCCACCGCCTCTCCTTCCTCGCCTTTCCCTTCTGAAGCGTTTATAGCCATCCATTGCAGCACTCCAGTCATGAGAGTCACCCCACCATGTTTCTGTGATGGCAACAGAAAGAAGATGGCAGTATTAAAGCTGAACCCAAAGCTGAGAGAAAATATCTAATCTGCAACACACTCTGCTTTTTAGAACTTAGAAAACTTTTAATATCTTGGTTGGATAAGGTGCAGTAATGACAGTGCCGTTTTCTGTTGTGTCCTTGAATTGATTTTTTTTTTTAAATAGCATCCTTCGCCCTCCATCTGAACTTAATAAGAAAATAAATGAACCAAGAAACATGGAATATTTCAGAAACAAGAGTCCTTCTTGTGCTTGCTTGACATAACATAAGCAAGACAGGATAATGACCAATTCATGTTGAATATTTCTGAAAGATTTACTATGCAGCAAGAGCAATGCAAAGAAGCAGGAGGTGGGAGGCAGAAAGGAAAGGAGAAAGGTTATGTGGTCAGAATATGTAAAAGTGAAGGACAAACAGAGTATATATTCAACTTTGATTTTGTATCTTCCATACAAATCAAGGAAAACATGCATGGACTAACACTACCTCCTTGCCAAAACATGGATTTCAAGCTTTTAGAAGATTGACTTTGGGAAGTCACAACTGTAATCTAGAAGTCTCTGAAGATACTCCTCTTTTACATCTTTTGTTATTTTTTGTAATTTCTTTGTAGGTTGTTGAGGAATCAAATATTTGAGAGAAACCTTATGTGGAGAACCCATTGCGTCCACTCATAAGGGAAGCTTTGTTCTCAAGGCTCACTAGCTCCATTCCTTCATGAGCTCTGATGACTTCATCCAGGAAGTACAGATGTTGTGAAACGGTAAGCACAGAAGTCAAAAGCTGATTGTAGATGTAATACTGGGTAGTAAATAAATAAATAACAACACAAAATTAAAAGGTGCCTTTAAATCTATAAGATCAAGAGCTGTCATGAAGCCAAGGACAGAAGGGGCTGTGTATTGGAACTAGTATAAAAGCTAAGTTTAAGTATGCCGAACTAGACAGGTTGTTTTCAGGGACAGGACCAATGCCCCTAGATGTAAATGCAGGAACCAGTATGATCTCAAAAAACAAAATGTGAAAAATTGCCTCTTCCCACTGGACAGGTCATAGAATCATAGAATGATTTGGGTTGGAAGGGACCTTTAAAGATCATCTAGTACAACCCCTCTGCCATGGGCAGGGACATCTTTCACTAGATCATGTTGCTCAAAGCCCCGTCCAACCTAACCTTGAACATTTCCAATGATGGGGCATCCACAACATCTCTGGGCAACCCGTTCCAGTGTCTTATCACCCTCATTGTAAAAATATCCTTATGCCCAATCTAAATCTACCCTCTTTCAGTTCAAAACAGTTGCCCCTTGTCCTGTCACTACAGGCCTTGGTAAAAAGTCTCTCTCCTGCAGGTCTGGCAGAAAGTGCATACTGCAAAGTAAATGGGGAGCCAAGAGAGAGGTGAAGAACACACGGAAGAGGTAGGAGGGACAAGATATGCAGGGAGAAAAGAGGTCTGGAATTAAAGCTGATTGTTTGATAATAATACAAGGACCCTGTAAACAAAGAAGTGGGGTAGCTCATATAAATATGACCTACATATGCAGGCATTTATCACATTACAAATGGGTGCCTACAACTGACAAACAGAAATACATCAACTATTTCTCTTCCACAGGCAGGATGCTCATACAACGCAACTCCCCCTGAAAAGCACTTACTACCTTACCTTGTCCTCCTGGCAGAGATGGAGATTGCTTCACCAGTAATACAGACAGAAACATAGATGCTTGCATATGTTTTCAAAATATATCTGCAAAAGATCTTTCTTTGTGTACAGTTTATTTAATAGGGTTGTTCTAGCAGCTGATGCAGCCTGAGGCCAGAAGTGAGGCAAAGCTTTCAGAGAAGAGGTAATATACTTTCTGAGAACAAAGGATGCAACTGGAAAAAATGGGCAACTTTGGGGCACACTTTTAGAGACACAAACTTTTTTTTAGGTAACAGAAGATGGATTTGAACAGCAGTTAGTTGGACCAATAAAGATGTTTCCTGTGCCTACAAACTTCACATTGCATTATTCTTTTTTAAGAACAGAAGAAATGGCTTCATCYTTCCCTTTTATATATTTGATATGATTCTGTTCTAGCCCTATATTACAGCAGCCATACTTATTTCCAGTTGGTTTTTACAAGTCATGCAGAGCAGGTTATGTGCAGGGATTCTCTAGTGTCTGCAGCACCATTCCACACCAACTGTTTCCATAATTCTTTTTATTACTAAATAAATTGTACACACTAACCTGTAACCCAGACCTGCCCAGGAAGGAATGAGGGAGACCACATGCAGAAGCAGCACAGAATGTAGTGGTGCTTGTTTGCCATTTGACGAGAAGACACTTCAGTCCAAATTGTTTGAGTTCTGTTGTATTTTGTCCACCAGATAATCAGAGATGTCAGAAAAGATAACAAACTACGAGATAGGTGAAACTGGAAGCTCCCATCACTGTCTCAAATTTGTTTTTTTCCAAGTCCCTTAAAACAAGCAAAATAAAACAAAATTCCAACCATAGCACTACCTCATCTATAGACACGGAGTTTCAATAGGAAATGTCCTGGTACAGAGGTACCAGAGGTGGGATGCAACGCTATATCAGATCATTGTTATTGGATGGGAGAAAAATACATATCCATTAAAAATGTAATATAAATCACTGAAGAAAAATATTACCAGAGAAATATCACCATCATTAAGATAAGTTTTTCCTTGGTAATTCTTTTTTAAATGCAATATTTTTAGGGATTCTGGTGTACAGGAAGAATTAGTTAGCACCATAACCCAGCACAGGATTCCTCAGCAATAAGTACAGACAGAAGCCAGCTAGGAATTGGAAACATCAGTGAGACCATCACAAAGGACAACAGAAAAGCTCTAGCTGACTTCATGAGCCTGTGGATCAGGAAAAAGGGTCAGCAAAGGTTAGCTGGTGATGGTACATTGCAGTGGGACATGCTTATCCCTTGGTACTCCTGGGAGAAATTATTTTCTACAATAGGTCTTGGAAAAATTGTACTAGAAAATACAAAATTCTTTAGCCACATATTTAAAGTTTTCTTTCATGACTGAATCTTTCTGACAATTTCAAATATATTTTATTTTCATACAAAATTTCATTTCACAACAAGAAAATCCTCCCCTATGCCCCTTTATTGTCCCAACATTATGGCAATAAAGATCAATTAAAATAGGTGATTCTAATTCTGCTAGACATTTAATTCCCTCCACGCACACTACCATGTTTTAATTCATATCCAGTGCTCCTGATGTGATTTTAAAAAAACAAAATCCCAAGTCTGTCATATCTGCTAGAGTCTTCCTTTGTAATGGTATTCATTATTGCTCAAATCAGTGTAAGGAACAGATAATATGTGTTTTGTTCTTTTGACAACTATTCATTTCATTGAGAGCATAGATGTGTAGGCCTGTGTAGACACCGGATTTAAGCAAGTAGTGTTTAAATCAAATCTCATTTTAAAAAGCTTGATTGACATGGCAGTACTCCATGTGACTGTTTTGCAAATTATAACTTGTATCCACTAGAAGAAAAAAAGTAGAAAAAGTTTGGATTTTCTTTTAGGCATGCCAGATCAGGCGAAAGAGTTTCCTACTTTGAAGAGAGTTGTTGTAGATGCCAGAAGTRGGACAAATGTATATTTGAAAAAAATCAATAAAAATTTGAACATAATGTATCACTTGTGAAATCCAGAGTGCTCTCTGCTCTCCCTTGAAGAGTCACTCCACCTGATCCTCACACAGCTTCCAGTGAACATAGCAGCAATAGTTCAAGTCATTTTCTCTCTGGCAGATCTGGTAAGTTCTGGATTATAAACACCAAACATTCACAGGACCAGCGAGCTTCTCTAGGCGTGACAACCAAGACACCCTGTAGTTGCAGACTGTGACCTGGGAGAAAGGTTTTTCTCAGAATGTGGTTTTGCCACTAGGCTTCCAAAATTCMGCTCAATTGGTACTGAAAATAATCCTGCAATATAGTTTTCAGATTTTAGCCTCTGAAGACAAACAAGCAAGAGGTCACATACAAAGATTTAAAAAGGAGTCAGGCATCCCAGATTTGAGCTTGGCCAGAAGAAACAGAACAGGAAAAGTTTTATTCCCCTGGTAATTGTATCATCCTCTTCCAGTAGAAAAGTTTGACTTTTCAGGCCAGTCAACTTAGCCCTCACCCCAAGTACCTGGCTCTTACAGATGGGATGAAGCAACAGCTGAAGTGACTCAGTTCACRACTGCTCACCCAGCCCACAAACTTGACAGTCTCTGCACTTAAGGTATGCAGCTCTGACCTCTCCTTGCACTTCAAGGAAGGCAAGTGCCTCTGTTTTCTCCCAGAATGCCTTGACACCTACCACAGCAGGTTTTGTGTCTTCTGCCAAAACATCTATCTACCGAAGGATGTGAACCAGCAGCTTGTTTGAAGCTTTTTGAATAAGCCTGTTTCTGCTTTCCCCTGGACAAAGTAAATTATGCCATTACACAGTGGTTTGGTTTTTTTTATGGGCACCATTGACAACAGAAGCCTTTCACACTCACTCCTCAGAAATTTCAATATCACATACCTACTGCTATTCTGTTATGGCAGCCTTAATTCATAAAATAATTAATTTTATATATATATGTGTGGGATGAAGGTTTTTGAGACCAGCTCCAGTTTTGTTGGTTTGTCTCTCCTCTGGTGTTATCCATATCTTTTCCCCCGCTGTTTTAGATGCAATTTTTAGCACACATGCCTTGTTACCCACTCTCACTTCCTCTACAATATTTGCATCTTCCTGACATACTGCGATCGTGCCTTGACATATGTGATTTAAGGTGAGATGTCACCAGCTGTACAGCTACAAGTGGGATGACAAAAAGACAACATCCTCTAACAGTGGCACAATTTGCATGCTTGTGGCTGGAGACTAATGAATGGTTGGCATTGTGGATTACAGAATTAAAGTGACACCATTGGAAAGATTGACCTTCACATCTTACACATAATTCAAAGGGAAGGAACAGGATGGTGTTTGGTTGACAGATTTTTCTTTTAAGCATGAGCTTCTCTTCAAGTTTCATGCTTGTTCACTGGGTTCATCACCACAGCTGCTTTCTTTGAGAAAGGAAAGACAAACTAGATGGTCCCAAATCACTTTTCAAACTCATTATTACAGCTCACACTGACTGTCAAGCTACCACACCTAAGAACAAACCTCTTTCCATCTCATCCATAGTAACTGTAATTATTCTCGGTTTACAGCAAACCATAGTACCCTCAAGGAATCAAACACAATGTAGTCCTTTTAAACCCTCTTTCACTGCAAAGCTAAGTTGAATTACTTGGACTTCCTGAAGGTAAAGTGCATATGCACAGAGAGTAAGAGAGGCTCAGCTGTTGTGCAATTAGCTGACTGGCAGTGTGATCTTCTAGAATAATTTCAGGTCCAGATTCTACCTATGTCACTCAGATAGTGAAACACATTTCTGATAAACCTAAGGCATGCATTACTCCCATTTAGTAACTCTCTAGGATGATGACTTTTAATTTTAACCTCTAACAAACAGAAGGTGATGAGACTGAGAAACCCCCAGTACTTTTTTTTTTTTTTTTGGCGTTAAAAAATTCTAGAGAGTTCTACAGTTCTTCAGAGACAGATACAAAGTTTGGAAATATAATTTCCGTCAAAATTTAAATGCAGTGCCTGAATTCAAATCTTCTTCCTGCTCAAACCTGACAGCGACTAAAATCATGCTGTCAGACCCCTAGTTGTGGATTCAGACAGGACAGCTAAAGCCATCTCTGAGCAGGCTGTGGGATAACTCTGTCTGCGGTGCTCCCAGAAGCCCATTTTGCTCTCAAAGCTAGGGCAGAACTAAGGTCTATGTGAAGTTTTGCACAATGGAGAAAGCAATGCAGTAGCTGAATCAGAGCAAGGCCTCTTCCTACTTCTGCCAGTTCTCTCTCACCATTAACACTTCCCAAGCCCAGAAATTTCCCTGACAGTTACAGTATTTAACATGCGTCTGTGACAGGAAATTTAGCTAATAGTGGGGAGAGAAATTCTGCGCATTTTAACTTGTGCACTAGATTTGGGAAAGAGATTTTTCTGCATCACAGCTGTTCCCAAAACAAGATTGAAAATCAGCCCAATTATATCGTAAACCTGCAGTGAGTCAGTCACACAAAAACAAGGGATGCACCTAATTAAAGAGTTTTACATGCGCTTTTTTCCCTCATGTCAGACCCAATCATTAATGCCTTAATAACCATTTTCTTCCAGCTGACATTAAAGAAGTGATTGTACTTAGAGAAGAAAAGAGACTAAAACAACTTAGAGATCTACAATCTACTCAGAGAAACATCTCAAAGGAGGACAGAGGAGTTATACCATTCAACCGGATGATATAACGGGGCTTGTACTCAGCAAATGCAGTAGGAATATGCCACTAGAACCAAAGAAAAAGGGTTGATCTCTTTTCTTGATCCTGTGTATATAAACTGCCTAGTTATTAGTAGAAACTGCTAGATTGCACAAGAAATGATCTGTCATGTAAATAAATAAAAAACTTCACTTGATTGTATAGTTAAGTTTTCCACCTTGGAAAACTACGAATTGTATGATCATGTTTCACTAGAATGCTTTCTTCGTGCCGTGTGGATCTTCTAAGGACTATTTCTCTTACGGCACAGAACAGTACTGTGAAACATGTTTAAAATCACATGTGCTACCCTTAGAATTACTGAATCAGGATAAGTATTTCATGTGAGCACGAGGCTCACCAGCCTCAGCAAACTCACAAGTTTCTAAGTGAGCTTGTGAAAATGTTTGGATATGATTATTGCTTTGCTTTTAAAAAAAAGTAATTTTAAACCCTCCAATATTTAAGTAAACATTGAGATTCAAATCTATTTAAAAATTACCTTTACTTTGATTAATGATTACCAAAGATGACAGATCATAAAATATAAAATAATATAAATTTTTGTTAGGATTTTAATAGAACTTTAAACCTTAACATTCTAGTCTGCATTCAGACTAACACAAGCCTACAATTTATTCAACATATGTTTTATTGTAGAGTGCTTCAGTAAGAGCAATTGCTTGCTGCAACTCACATTTCCAGTCAACTGCAGACATCTTTAAAATATAGCTCTTCAGTAAAGATAGAATCCTGGCAAGCTAAGTATTCCTGTTTGCAGCTGTCACTGCTTTCACAATCATTTCTTCACTTGCAAGCCTAGGCTGCTAAAACCTTTCTCAGACACGCAATCCACAATACTACAAAAAATGCCTGGTTTAAATGCTATTTTCCCCACATCTAATTTGGAGGCAATTAAATAACTTTAGAACTCACTGAAGATTTTTTTTTATAGCAGCCTTTCTACAAGCAGTTTTATTACTATGTGGATCCTTAACCATTACGCTACTACTAATTAGGGGACCATAGTTTATGTGCCAATGCAGCAGTGCAATGGTAAACACAAAGACAAACTCAATTGCTCTTTGTTGCCCAGTTTAATGATGGGTAAATTGTGTTTACCTGCATTCCCTTTCATACCACAACCAGTCAAAGTTTTGACAAGGAAGTGCTTTGCAGATTGCTCTTACCTGGAAGTTTTTAAAATAAAATTACCTGAGACATTTGTACATTCTATAGCATGCGTAAAAAATGCCTTGACAGTTCAGTTTAAGCAGAGAAAAAGGTGGATCTTTCCTACTGAAATCGGAGCAAGACTTGGTCTTAGCCGTTTATCTAAATCTGTGTTTAGCAGAACAACTCTCTCCTTACCCAAAAAGCTTAAGAATATTAGAATTATTAAAGTTCTTCAGGATATTTTGGCTGATAATCTAGAGATTGTGGGGCTGGAGGCTCACAGGGAGTGGTCTCTGTGCCATTATATTTGCCACATATACAGTTGCTTAAAATACCACTTTTAACTCCCATTCAGCAAAATAAACAGCAGTGACTTTTAAGCTTCTTTTTAAACTATCTTTTTAGACAAAAAAAAGCAAACCTTCTTCACCTGCCACTCATCTGAGGCTCTTACTGCTGTAGTGCTCTGTGTAACGACTCTCACCCTGATTGTATTTTATTTTCTTCAGACCTTGAAAGTTTCCATCCAGTTTACATCCTCTCATCCCCAACTAGACCCCTTAGCACAGCTCCACATCATGCCCTCCCAGTCCCCTTTTCCCCACGGTGGCTCTCCCTCCTGCCCCTGCCTCACTTCCCATGACTGTCGCATCCTTCTCTCCCATGCTGCGGGACCACTCTCAGTCCGTCCCACTTCTTGTCCCCCCATTTCAWCCTTTGCTTTAATAACCAGTGTATTTTTCAAAAAATAGTTCTGAAATTAACAACACGTGATTCCCAAAGGGTTTGTATCTCATGGCTGAGTGAATTTTAAGCTGAATTATACTAAGGCTGCAGCATGAGTCTATCCCTTATTAGACAGTAGAAACTCTACCCAGAGAGAAATACCACCTGAGTGGCTATTTAGATAACTAGTAAGGACATAGCTTTGTTCTTTTAGGAATAACAAAACAGAAGCCAGCACATACAGAAATTCCTTAATTCATATAAAACAATTAAAATGCTTATATATAACCAATAATTTTAAGTGTATGATAAATAAGTCCAGAAAATTTCAACAGAGAGAACAATGGGGTGTTGGAAAGTGTTTATCTATTTCTCCTAATTAAATGACACCGTTGCAGGCTTGAGCTGAAGATGAGTCTGGGTGAAAATGCATGAAAGTGAGGCATAATAGTCAGTCTATAAATGAAAACAAGAAAGGTGTGGAAATAATAGCAAGGAGAATTTTATCTTTTTTAAGTGACAGGTCAATTACCTTGTTTGCTGCAAAAAATGTTTGTATTTTACTGTTAATGCAGACCAAGCTCTCAAAATGGCAAATAAATGGGTTTTAAAAGTGTCAAATATGTTTTGTGTTATTTGTCAAAGGTACAAATATTCTGCCCGGGAATCATGAAATCATGAAGTCAGAGTTTTCAACAAGAAATAAATATAGAGGCAATTTATCAGTTCCCACAGGAAATTAGTCATAATATTACTTGTAATTTTTCTTATTTACAGTTAATAATCATGTATAATAAAACATTTACTTTATAATTCATGAGATTTGGACACTAAAGAAGTTCTGAAATTGGACATGCAATTTTAGAAGCTCATAAATATACGTGACTAAAAAGCCATAAATAGCAACATGTCTATCCAGCTAAGAAATGTGCTACTTTTGTGTTTTTATAATCATGCATTGAAATGAGATCAGCCAACTACCGGTAGGTGTTGGAAAATGGCATATATACACACACACCCTTGAATATCAGAAATGGTGGCCAATGTGCAATGTTAACTAGTGGTCTGATTCAGTGCCTCTTAAAATCAGTAGAATGAGCCAGACTCTAAAAAAAAAGGTTCAAACTGGTTCTTCTGTGATGTTTTGGAAAAAAAAAAAAAAGACATAATAACAACAGGGAAAAAGCAGGTTTTGGAGTATTATTATGACAAGCCAGTCAAATTACAAGGTAGGGTTGACTTTGAATTGTTGTCTCCTAGAACTCACCTCACACATACAGGCTTGAACATCCTGAAGGTTTATTTGTGATTTAAAGTAGTTCTTCTCCCTATGTATAAAGAAGAATGATTAACAAAGGTTTTAGAGATTTCCCAAGAAAACAAACCACTGTTCTTATACCTCCATCCCAAAATATTGCAATTCTGGTGGAATTCTTAATGAGGTTTTTAGCATATTAAATGTTGTAAGATATAACTTTAAAAAGCCATTTCATCATGAAATGGGATCTGTTTATTTTTTCTCCTAAAAAAAGAATGTCCAGACTATCACATTTCCAAATCAGTATTTCCCAGGAGAAAAATATGCTGCCAGAAAATTTCTCAAAATCTCAACTAGAATGCACCCTTTAAAAATACTATTTAACAAGCTTTTAGGTTTTGCTCTCAAATGAGATATTTAGCTATCTCAGAAACAAAAACAACTTGAAAATTACATCTTCTCCATCTAATCTTCAGACTAACTGAAGATGACTGTCAACAAGAAGTAAAGATTTCTGTGTCCAGCATTTCTGTCAACACAGAGAGGAAGAAGTCTGTGCTACCTGTGTCACCTGCTTCCTAACTGCAACCTGAGGCACCTCAGTCACTTTASCCATCAACAGAGTAACAGGACGTGCAAGGTAAATTCACCGAACCTGGAAATAGCTACAATAAAATCTTTGCATACAGATAAGTGCTTTAGATTCTGTCTGATTTTAGTTTTGCTTGTAAGAAAAAACAGGCACTTAACATTATTATTATTATTATTATTATTAATGCCTTTTTAAAATCAAACATGAAATTTACTGTGAGTATACACTAATAATTTATCACTTTCTTTTCCCGAGTAATGCATGTATTCACACCTGTCACAAAAAAAAAGCAATTTACCACACTACAATAGAAACTTTATGAGCAGTGGTGTCTCAACAGAGAAAAGAAGCTTTTTTTTTGCTTTTGCAATTGTTTCTGAAAAGTAGCAAGTGCAAATTCCCCTATTGTGTTTCCCTGCTAGCACATATCCTTTTGCTTTTCTGTGCCTTTTAAGTAAGATATACTCCTCTTCGATGCAGAGCTCTGCTCACAGTACACAAAGAATGCTTATCCAGGGCAAAAGTCAGCAAGATGACCCTACGGCCTGTTCTAGAAACCAAGCCAAAGAGGTATACATTTGAAAAACAACAGGAGGCAGCAGTGCAACCTTAGCAGGCAGTTCCTGCTCATGCTACTCTCTACTTTGTTCCTGTGTGATTTTTATTGCTCTTAAATTCTATCTTTGTTGATTCCTGATTGTGTGTTGGTATAGACTTACCACCTGGAATGCCTGTGGGACTGCACACAGAAACAGCTCTGTGCAGACAGTTTTTTCAGGTAAGGTTGAAACCTCTTCAAGGCAATGCCTTTGAATCCTTGGCTTTACTGAAAATCTTATCAAGAGTCCACTGAGCTTCTCACTGGAGCTAGGACTTCAACCAGCCACCATGAGTCTCTAAAGTGCCGTACTTGATAGACAAGTGATTTAAACAGTAACAGATCTCCTCCAGAGCTTTCTGCTGTCGTTTCATGCTCAGTTTAAGCTCACATGCACAATATCATTGCTGTAAGGGAGGTCCTGCAACTCCTRTATTATCTGTACATTGCTGCCCTTAGAGAACTGGTTCAAGTATACATGCAGCTGAATGATAAACCAGGCTGAGGAAACGCACCAGCTGAAAAGTGACTCGGGAGAGCAGGGGAGTTTCATTGAGGAAGGTGTCTGCTTCTGCCAGTAGAGGGAAGGGATTAGTCAAATGGGAAATAAGTGGCACCACATCAGCAGGTTTTAAGACTTTAGTGTTGTTTCCTACCTCAGACTGTTTCTTCCACATTTTACTCCTCCCTTGACTTYGTGATCCAATAGGTCCCTCCCCCAGTGTTTCTATCTGTAGAAATTACAATTAAGAAAATGTGTACAGAAAAAATCAACTTGTGAGCTTGTATTTCTCAGCAACTCACTGTTCTCAGAGCTTTTAATTCTTTTGAATCTCTTCCTGATGAGATACAATGCTAGAGCATAAGCAAAATAAACTATTTTTGTATCTTGCAAAAATGTTCAAGCTAAAACTAAGACCATGTAAAGGTCTTAGAAAAATCCTGTGAGCAAAAATGTTCTGAGCAGTCTGACACTAAGATCATGCCCCCAGCATGCTGGAAGACTTTGATTCCAGTCTCTCTTCTAAATTAGGCAAAGCATGAAGCTGGACCTGCACTTCTCGCAAGTCAGGTAAGTGCCATAACCCTATGCTCCCAGCTGCCTGTGGGAAGGATGGGCCCTGCTGCTTTTTTTCAGTGTTCCCCACTAGGGAACTTTTGATGAAACTAATATATTGCCACAAAAGCTTTTCAGTTTAAACGGATCTTTGCTTTCTGATGAAAAGCCACTCAGTCAGGAAAAAAAGAATTATCACCTTGTTCTGAAAAACAGGAGATGCTGTTTATTGCTCAGGCTTGACAAAGCCTGGCTTGTATGGAGGGTGGAAGAAATGAACACGTGGAGTGTTTTGATATTTCACAAGGAAAGAGAAGTTTATTCCCCACAGCAGCAGCATCCTCTGCTCCATTTTGGCTGGAGCCGAGGGAAAAACAAAAAAAGCAAATGGAGAAGACAGACAAGAAAAGAACTCTTCTTATTCTGGTTTTGAAACAGGTACAGGAAACTTGTGATGGACCAGCTCATCAGGAAGAAAGATTTCCACCCACACAGCTCCACACAGTTCAGCTCTGTGAGCACACAGCCTAGCCTGTGTGATGGAAAATAACACAGCCTCACAACAGCCAGGGCTTGTGCTGGAAAAGAGAGGGAGGGATTGAAGAGAAACTGCAAAGTATGTGGGGAAGGTGGATGACACTCAGGGCTGCTGTCTGCTGACAGAGGTTCTATCACAGCCGCTCCACCTACCCCTAGCAGGAGTCACAGGCAATAAGCTTGCACAGGGAGGACTGACGCTATCGCAGTAAGGCCTTGGAGGATGTGAGTCTTGCGACTTTTGAACTTTGCCACGATGTTGGTAACCATTTTGGCTAATGCGTCCTCAGGCAGTGTTTCATAAGGCCCTGGGAAATGATATCGTTGGTAGGCTCTGGGGTTCTTGTAAGTCCATGGTGCAATCTAGCTCATGGGTGCTTTTCTTCAATGGCTAAATCAACGATATCATCACATTTACCATTCTGAGGAAGTGTTTCGTGTTTTCCTGAGGCTCTGAGATTAAGTATCTTGATAGCTAAACAGTATCTGCAGTCTGACTGTTATTTCTGAAGGAGTGCCAGACAGTGAGGGATCACACAGTTGAATTTCTGAAGATTAGCTAGAGGGGAAAAAAAAAAAAAAGAATAACACAAGTGGAAGTAGTAGCAGGAACTGTGTTACTACATGGCATTTGGAAACAACCCTTCAAATCAACAGTCTGACTAATGCATGAGTCATTATTCATATTAAAAATAATTGCTTACAAAAAACCAAAAAACAAATTCTGTGGAATTTTAGTAATATATGTATACAAGTTTTCCGTACAAACTAGAAATCACTTATATTCTTAAGCCTTATAAATTATTGACTTTTGACCAAAAAGCAGACATAATACATTACCTGACTGTATACTTCAACCATCATTTTATAGCTTGTGCCCAAATTTAGATCTTGTGTATATACTTACTCTTCTACTAATGCATCCTAATATCACAACCAATTCCTCAGAAAAGACAGCTTGGAGACTTCTGCAAACAGCCAGCTGAGTTAAATCTTAGCCRTTCTAACCTCAAAGCTTAATTGATTACAGTGAAGATTAAAGCAGACATATTTCAACTCCAAGATTTATTGGTTACAGTACCAAAGATAGGTTTCTATCACACTAAGGTCAATAAAGACTTTCTACACTTGCAAACAGCAAGGAAATACAATAAAATTGCACTTCAGAGTTAGATGAATATCAGCAAAGAAAGAACTGTGAATCTGTGTAGCTAGCAGAAAATATGTTATAGGTTCAAAAATTGAACAATGAATTGAAAGCGCTATGGAAAAATGATTCCAAATCTATAAATTTCTTCGAATTTAGAGCAAGCATGATGGGTGAGAAATACCATAACAGAATTTAAATTACTTTGTTGTTCAGTTACTGCTTAAAATAGCATTCATTTAAATATTAAAGAATATAATAAGTTGGCACATTATAGATAATTACAATGACTTTTAGAAACCAGAGAAATGTTTGGAAGCTTTATGCTACCTGAACATTACTATAATGCTTTTGCAACCAAGAAGTAACCTTAATCAGCTGAGAAAATTCTTTCAGGAAAAACCTACCTGAAAGCAGTTTTGCAGAAGCAGATTATTAAATTATGTCTTTGCCAGTCTCTCAGAGGTTCACAGTGCCTTCATCTGCTTCTTGCACCTTTGCAGCAAGTGACTGTTTGCAAAAAATGTCTGTGTAAAATTTAAGAATTATTGGCTGTGTTTTGAATACATCAGTGTGTGCCTGTAAAAAACATTGCCAACAGGGTCAAGTTGGATTTCTACCAGCGCAGGAACAATAGAGGATAAAAAAAACCCTTAAGTGCCCATCTGACTGAAAACACATTAGGATGACAAGATGGATGAAATTTAAAGATGTCAGATTGTCTGAAATCACACACACACAAAAAAAGACATAAAAAATCTGTAGAAGCCAGTCTTTTAAAGCAGAGGCAGGGTGAAAGACTGATACAATCTCAGACAAAAGACCCCAGAAGATGACAGTGGTTTCAGAAAAGAGCAGCCATGGCTACAGGCATGGGTGGAAGTCCCTAATCCAGAATAGTCACACCTAGGACAGGAAGATTCTGTCCGAAGAACATCTAAGTGATGAGAAAACAGGCTCTGAAAATTGTATGCAAGTCTGTTTGTAGTGTTTCATCCATCTTCCTATTTCTCTTAAGCTAATTAATGCAAAGAACAGTCTATTTTGTTTTCCTTTTTTTTTCTTTTTTCTGACATCTGCATTATTTCAATTACTAGATGGCCTGTAAGAGACAAACTGTTAGCACCCAAAGAAGTATGCAGTCTGTGGGACCAAAAGACATCCTGTACCAGGTCAGAAGTCTATGCCAAAAGTGTGCAGGATGACCCATGAGAGATGGAAGAGTCTCACATAGGGAAAAATCTGAAATCAAAGAGGTCTAGTGGGCTGGGGCCTAAAAACTGCACATTACTAAGTGTTCAGCTTACAGTCAACGTTCTGTTGCAATATTGGAGATGGTGACCCTATTAAGTCAAGTCCAAGAATGACAGCACTAAGACCAAGTGTTTCTGGTCTGAGCTATTGGTAGTTCACTGAAGTAAGCAGAATGACCTCTATTTACATCAGGTCATCGCCTGGCTTTGGATAGCTCTGAGAACACAGGTGTCATTGTAGAAAGGAACATGGAAACATTATTCTGCTCACAGAAATCTAGAGTTTACACTGGGATTACATGTTTGTTGGCCTCCTCAGTGCAGTTATGCATGTAGGAGAACAGTTACCTGTTAACTTTGAGATGGTACTGCTCCCCCAAGCCAAATACAGTGTGACAAATCCTTCAGGTGTCACAGAAAATGATGAGATTAGGTGCAACTACTACATAGACTTTTTGTCTGAGGTCACCACTGGCAGCTATTTTTACTTTTGTGAGAGATTTACATTTCAATGCATGATATTTAATAGTAAATTCTTAAAATTTATACATGTTTTTCACCTGTACTTTTTGGTTTGTTTTTTTTTTTTTTTTTTTTTTTAAATTTTTTTTTTTTTTTTTTTTTTTTAGAGACTTGGTTTGAGTATGTGAAACCTCCTTTTACTATTTTCCCACTAAAGATTGTCCTTTCATAGCTATTGTCTACCTGTAGTACAAAAACAAAGGCTAGCAACTCTGATTACAGTTCTTATAGTCCCAGAATTCCCATAAACATATCCACTCCCTGTCCAAAGGCATTATAAGTTGAGTGAATGATACAACAATTTAAATATAGACCAAGGCTTCCATAATAATTGCTAATGTTTTCTAAATTAGATTTACACAAGCATATACTTTTTTGTAGGTAGTTTTGAACTGAACTCTCTCATAGGAGTGTGTCCAGCAGGAAACTGAACAGCTCAGAAGATGTGAATGATTCAGATGCATCATCAGGAACAACAAGATCCCAATGCATTTAGTCATATTTCACTGCCTCCTACACAATTCATTTAATTTATTTGCTATACTCTCAATCCATTTCTCCATTAGTACCAAAAGAACTGAGGCTTGAAAATCACTGCTGTATGCTATCTAGTGGTAGATCTAAGTACCCGTGGATTTAGAAATACGTTATGACAGGAGAATATGCAAAGTGACATGGTGTGGTGAGATTTATTTCAGCCAGCTGTGACCATCCACTTTTTTACACCAGCTATCCTGGCTCCCTCTGTAGTCAATGAGTCTCTCCTAGGAGAGGAAGAAATGCCCTCTGGCATCGATTGTATATTGGTTTTGGATCCATTAAGTCCCTCTAATTCCTGTTTGCTAAGCATGCTGAATGTAAGTCACACTAGGCACAGAGCCTTTGGTAAAATTTAGTACATTGGAGTCCAGGCCCAAAGGCTTTAAATTATTAGATTCATTCTTAGGGACCAGAAATTGTGTGGCTCAGGTAAACAAATCTCTCTGTATGCCTGGAATTGAAGGCAAGCAAATTTCATTTTATTTTGGATGGTTTAGTTGTTATTAGTGTCACAAATTCAGTTCATTATTGAATATTCCCGTGGGACAACCAAGACTGGGCCTTTGTCTATGTGGCACATGCTGCTCAACACAGGAAATTAACCTGGGAGTTCTCTGTTCTCCATTGCTCTAGGCTAGATGGCAACTGAAAGTCTTAAGAGAGAGTTGAGGGTCCTGAATGAAAAATTATTTCTCAGTTCAAAACAGGTGTTGCTGAATCTGAATGTGTTATTGCCAAACTAATAATAACTTCCCCTGTCTGGTTTTTGGGGTTTTTTTTGTTTGTTTGTTTGCTTGTTTGGTTTTTTTAAGGACTACAATAAATTAATTTGACATCCACCTTGATTATAAAAAACATTACCAAACTGCATGATGGCATAGAAAATACACTTATTAAAATCACAAGTGACTTTAAGCAGAGAAGGGCTGCAAGCATGTTGGAGGACAGGTTTACAATTCAAAATGATTTTGACAAACTGAAAAACTACTCCAGAAAAAAAATAAGATGCCATTCGATAAAGACAGGTGTAAAGTTTAATACTTGGGCAGGAAGAATAAACTGCAAAAATACTGGACAGGGAACAATTCACTAGGCAACGGTAATGCTGAAAGGAAGCTAGGAACTGTAATAGCTCACAACCTCCAAAGGAAAAGGCCAAAGGAGGATGCATAAGTGGGCATATTCTCTATTGAATATGGGACAAAGGCCTTCCCCTTCACAGGCTGGGACCACAGCATCAGCTGTGGTTCATATTGAGAACTGCACTTCAGGAAAAATAAGGATAATGGTGCCCAGTGTAATTTTCTTATTCCTCAGTATAGATATTCTCTTTATTTAAAAAATGTCCATAATGTGTACATTTTGCTACAAAATACCATTGCTAACTCTATTTGGGAATATTAGAAATAATTTACCTTCTGATTTATTGTTTCACATTAAATACAGAGGTGACCAAAAAAGAAATCTGTCACATCAGCCTGGAATTTGACATGTTTTTAATAAAACATGAAATAACTGTTATTGCTGTATCCATTCTATGCATAAATTAACATTAAAAATGTATGTGGAAATACTGAAATATTTCATTCTACTTTGCTGACCTCAAATGAAATGTTTAATTTCAGACGGCCATTAGCTGAGCTGGCCTATCTCAGCCACTTTGCTGCCCAGTGGGAACCACAAAACTGTGTCCCTCTTCGGCCAGATTTCAGTTCCCGTTACTTATTGTTGGCTCAAACAGACAAAAGCTAAGGTTGGTCAGAAACAAATGGTTTCCTGACAGAAAATTTTACTGACATAGATTTTTCTTTTGCAGAAACTCTGGAGTTAAAGGAAAACCCATTTAGTAGTAAGAAAGCATTTGAAATGAAATCAAAGATCCTCAGATTTTTCTCTTTGAGGGGAAAAAAAAAAATCTTTCATCATGACTAATGTTACTTATAATCTCCCAGAGCTAGAGGTCTATCTTTAAATCCTCATGCGTGCAGAGTATCCCACATGAAGCTCAACCAAGCCAACTCTGCTAGACATAATTTTTTGGAAAAAAGACCCTATTCTGTATCCTCTCTTCATCAGCCTGCTGACTCATTAAAACAGAAAAGGTCATGCTTTGAGTTTGACTCTGAGTATAACAACATAGGTTTCGGGGATTTCCAATCCTTTTCCAGTAAGATTTAGATTTTGCAGCTTGAATGTGAAAGAGAGCTCTACCATTGACTTTCAAAGGTACATTTGCAGATCAGTTTATTATAATTTGCACTGAATTATTAACGCTGAGCTGACTGATTAATTCAAAATGTGTGTGCTGGTTCTATCAGAGCATACTGTGCTCTACAGAGCAAATGAAATCGGAGCAGATTGAGAGGGGCAGAACTTGTGCAACTTCTTTGCTGACCCCTGCAGGCACAAGCTGATTCTGCCAATTTTTACCTTTGACTACMTCTATTTTGTACACTTTTTGCACAACACGGAGCTCAGGAGGAAATTAAATATGGCCTAAATCTACATTCTAATGCAATTCTAATGCACCACATTATTTCTGGTAATAATCTCCCCCCACAGAAAGAACTGATGCATATTATCAAGCATGAATATATTTAATGATTTAAAAGAGAAATGAGTTCATTAAAATATTTGTTCACCTCAAAACAGTACTAAGTCAGAGGAACAGATGAGGAAATAATTTTGCCATGTTTTTCAAACAGCACAAATAGAAATTAAAGCATTTGATATAAACAACGATATTCACATTTCAGTTTTCAAAAATTAAAAAACATTTATTTTTCTTTAGACTTTGACAAATCTACCCTTTTTGGGTGTAGCTATATCATTCATACCTAGCATCATCGAGGTCAGTGCTTTCCAAACTTTCTATTGGCTGGGTTTCTTCCCTGGCGTCCTCCTCCTGCTTGATTTGCCACCTCCTCCAGCCCCTCCAGGCTGCCTCCTGGGCTCTCCAGCCCTGGGACACTTGGTGCTGCTTCCTCCCTCTCACTCCCAAGCCAACTCACTCATTCTCTTCCTCAGATTTGTGCCTCCATTTCTTACTTTCAGACCTCTGCTTTTGCCTCCATGCTCAGATATATCTTCCACGACTCCTACTGKTCCCTTCTTCTCCACATCCACATTGCATTTCCTTCCTCCTCCACTCCCTCAGTGAGTTTGGCTCTGCTTCAGCTCCTCACATCTGCCTCCCACACCTTGCCTTGGGCTGGCATGCCCAGCTGAACTCACTGCTGGGCTCCCTGCTCAGTCCCAGTGTACTCCGCACTGTTACCAGTACCTAGCACCCTTCCCTAGCAAGCAGCACCCGTCCACTGGGGAGAGCTCAGCAGTCCTTTGATGATATTACCATGAGGGCATCATCCTCTGCTGTATCCATCCTATGAAAGCTGCTATCTCCGAGTAGAGGGATCAATGGAACATTTGACAATTTTCAGAGTTGTTAAAGATCAAGAGTTCCTATTCATGGAAACACCACACCATATTTAGAGTGACAGTTAAAAATAAACAACAAAGAAACAAAAATAATCTAATGTACTCAGCTTGTTTTGGAAATCAGACATACAAGTTTTTTTGAAAAACATACAGTTTTACCAGAGGGAAGAACTAGTGTGAACTCCTAATGAGATATAAATATTCCCCGTGGGAAAATAAATAAAACAATGTTCTTTTTGCAACAGTAGGTATGAAATCTTACAGTATGAAAAAAACCCTTTCCTTTTTTAAGCATTCTATGTTTCTTGAAACTGTTTACATCATGAAGTTTAGTGCCTTTCTGAAGCAGGTGAGCAATAAAAGATGATTAACCATAGTTCCTTTCTCGAGTGATCAGAGAACATTGCATGCAGACCTCAAATAAGTTGGATTTGAAGAGCGTTAGTCCTATATAGACAAAACTACATTTTTAAGACAAGCGTGGATTACATAAATGGGCAATGGTCTCATCATCTACTTGAAACTTGGACTGTTATTCCTTGGATGCTTGTTCTTTCAATCTAACAAGATCATGAGAGTTTAGTACCATTATTGATACCTTCTGTATTTCAGCAAAATTTTAGCGGCCCCGTGAACGAAGTATAATGGAGGGGAAGGGAATCCATGTAACTACCTAAACACACTATTTAATTGAAGAACAAAATAAATCAATTTGTCTTACTGAAAGAGATGATGAATACAAATACTAGACAAAAATACTCTAACTTTAATCGGGCATGTTTTTAGAATCAGATTTTACTGTAGTTACAAAAGAAGAAAAAGCCTTTAAAAAAATAACCTATCACTACACCTAAGAAAAATTAAGTCTCCATGCTTCCCTCGGATATACCTCCAGGTGAGATTCTCAGGCAGAGGAGGACCAGTCAGGTCTCAGACTTCAGCTGGCATTTTCTGTCTGGTTATTCTACTTATTTCTTTAGACATAATACTGAAATAAACGTAACAAGTCAAGTAGACTCTTATGAAAACAGACAATAGAAAGAAGGAAAATTACAAGGCAATAAGACAATGTTAGGAAAAATCTACAATTCTGTCAGAAAAATCTATATATTCTTTATCCCTGTAAACAGCTGCAATATCCTTAGGATATTTCCCATTGTGCATATTCACTCATACAGATGCAACATATTCAGTTTCTCTATCTAAACAGATATTTTTATCTAACTACCCAATTAAAGTATTTTGGAAGGAGGTGGAGAGAATAACTTATCTAGCTCACTGTTTTTGCCCAGAGGGCAGGTAAAGAACAGCCTGTTTTTCTGTAGATACATAAGTAATATAAATCAGAAAAAGTAAATAGATTGAGGTTCCCTGTCTAAACTTATATCAAAGTTGCTATATTTTCCCATTTCAGATTAATTATTTTTCATTATTTTGGCTATTTTTTTTTTTCAGTATGTTGTTCTTCTGTCCGCTGTTAATTCAAATACTATGAAACTTTGACTGGGGTTTGTTTTCTTTAAATATCTGTAAAATCTCCATTGATTTTGATGGAAGCAGAGGTAAGTCAATAATGAGAGCTTCAGAAAATCCTCATCTCTGTCTCAAGAGCTATTCATTACTGGACAGAACAAGTACAATTTTATGTTATTCTCTGTCTCAATTCAGAATAAATTATGCAAAACAACTTAGCAAAGGTAAAAAATTTCATTACAACTTTGCAAAGTTACAGAATATTAAATAATTAAAAACCATTAAAAAACAATGGCTCAATTCTGTAAATCTCCGTTCCGTAAATCTCTGCTCCACAGAAATTAAGAAGCAAATTACTTTTATGTGAACAATATGCAACTACTCAGGTAAGTGTACCCAAAAATAAGAGTATGCATGCATACATGATGGAATAAATCCTCAAACTAAAGATTTTTCTGTTAAACTCACCTAGAAAGTGTTATTATGAACAATTTAGTTCATAATTTCAGCTCAGGAAGACAGTGGTTCAATCCTACTGTGCCAATCAAAATGATGATCTGTAACAATTGCTTGCAAAAATGTATAAGGTTCAGAAATTGGCAAAATTAGTGTACTATTCAGTTGGATTATGTTGCCATAATGTAGGCATAGTTAAATATTTGAATGAAAAATGTGTTAACTGCCCCACCAAATTTTGATGGTTTAATTAGTTATAGCTTAGATTAAGAAGAATAAGATATTTCAAGGCTTGTGGCCAGCAAGTCAGAGGCAATGGAGTAGTGACACACCAAGTGAAATGCTTTTTTCTCTTGGCTTTCCCAATAACTTCAGGACACTGAATGAGTTAAATCAGGCAGGCTGGCGGAGATGATGGAAGACGTGCTATAAGCACTCATTCACTGACTAAAGCAGCTTTTCTGGCTTTGAAATGACCTGATCCAATATACAGAAGATTTTCCTATTCCAACTCAACCAGAATTTTAAAGCCACTCTCAAGCATTCTGAATCAGAGGTAACATAAAAACTACTTTTAGCAAAACTGAGGAAAAGAGCATCAAAACTTCAAACCTCTGCCAAACAAAGCAAACGAACAAACAGAAATCCCAGAGCAGAATTATAGTCAATGAAATCCTACATTAATGGTTAATCTGTTGAGCTATAGGGTACCTTTCAGACCAGTTAGTTAATTTTTTTCTGTACTGCAATTTCCCCACGTATAAAATAGGAGAGCAATGTTTGCTTAGTTGCAGCGGTTATGGGAATTTAAACCATGCACACATCCACATTTACAGACAGTAACAAACATCCATTTGCATAGTGCTGGGCTGGGGTAGGTATCATTAATCATAAAGAACATTAATCATAAAGAAGAGATCAAGCAGGTCTCTGAATTGTTCTGACAAAGGTTATTAACAATAAAATCCAATATGGGACTTCAGCCTACTTGCACTCCTCCAGCTTTGGGCATCTAGCTGACCTGCCTAAATCAGAGGCCTCATCACTCTCAGCTCCCTCTACAGCTTTTTCGGAGGGAGTGATTCTCCAGATTGCGTTCCAGACCCTGCCTGGTATGAATCGCCCTCTGCAGCTGCCTCCTCTCTGCACACACAGCTTAAGGTGAGTACTTCAGGTGCTTCAGTTGGAAACTACAGTTAAGTGGGAAGAATCCAGGCAATAAATCCAAAATTTATGACAGGTATCCCAATGTAATTGGGATCCAATCCAATTTTGTAATCTCCAAAACTCGTGCTTCATTCGTAATAGTACTGATACTTGCTTTGCTGTACAAACATAAGTTCTTGCACTAACAATGTATTACAACCACACACAGATTTCTGTGTAACAATCCATGCATTGAAAACTCCAATATAAGGATGTTTTTTACCCCAGTTTTACCCATGGCGCATRTGCATCTCTTAAAGCACAAACATTTACACAGGTCCATGGTGCATTCATAGRCAAGGATGCTTTTACTCTATTTCTTAGTTTTATGTAAAATGTGTTTTGAGGACTTGGACAATTTCCTTAACACTATTATGCTAGGATACATGTAACAAAGGTTAGAATTTTCACTGTTACCAAGAATACAATTTAATGACCCTAAGCATGGGCTGTTAGAGACACTGTTATGCCAGGTTAATGGTGTTTTCCTGCAAAAGCCAATTACTTCATGCTACAATTATAACCTATTTAATAGTAATAAGTCAGGGTTGCACAAAGATTTCCATCTTTTATAATTAAATTTATGAAATGAGTGAGGGGAAGTACAAAAAATGTTGCTGATAATACAAGATACCAGAAAAAAAAAAAAGAACAAAAACATAGATGCAGCTGCTCTAATAGGCCTATCATTGGTTGCTAGGAGGAGGATGCCTTTACTATTACAAAACCCTCTTCTGAAGCCAGAGATGGAGGAAATAAAAATATTTCAATGGGCACTTTAGCAAAACAACTAAAAATAGCTTTCAAATGTTCTCCCAGCTTCAAGCATTGGTAGGATTTTTTTTTTTTTTTTAATCTTTCACCTCTCCATTTTCTTGTCTTTTATTACTTGGCTATTCCTCTTCCAAAACCTGTTCTAAGAAAATACATTTTTTTAAAAATCAGCATGTTCTCTTCTTTCCTAAAAGGACAGTGAGGAAATCACATATATTTTCCATCCAGTAGAGGCCAGTTAAATCCACTGACCCATTGATTTTTCAGCAACCGGGTAACTATAAAACCTCTGGGTTCTTAGCAACACATGGAAGAAGAAAAGAGTTTTAATCATATTCTTCTCCAGTGAGATGTTCTACTTGGAAATACATTTAATTTAAAGGAATATGGTAAGAAAAGAAAAAAAAAATTAAAAAATCACACTTCAATCTGTTCTCTTCCTGTCCACTATTGTTGAAGCAGCTTCAGTGGTTCCCCAGGGCAGTTGATCGACATTCCCAGCTTCTGCAGCTCTCTGTAACAGCTCTAGAAAAGAGAAGCAACTTTTTGGAGAAACAGATTTATGAAGCTACAAACTGGTGGGAGAATCAAAAGCAGTTGTAGTATTTGAAACTACTTTTAACCTTTTTAACTGACCAGACCTCAAGTTGACTTAGGGCCTTTAACTTGGACTTACTTTAAATTTTCTAAGCCAATTACTATTTCTATTCTATTAATGGGCTAAAGGATAAAATGCAATACATGCTTGAGTTCCTTTTACATAGCACTGTACCTATAGAATAGTACCCTAATATAAAATATCAGAACAATAAAATCTTGGCCTCACTGATATTATTAGGAGATTTGCCATCAATTTAAGGCGTTCAAAAGTGCTGCAGTAATACAGAATAGAAGATTCATGGTGTTTTAAAGATCCTTGTAAGCCAGTGATTTCAGTAATGACAGTATAAGCAGAGTTGACAATATAGCATATATCTAAATAACACTCACACAGTTTCTGACTCCATAAGAAGTTTTGCAGACAGAAGGAGTATCAGGCAAATTTTATTAGGTAATTATATATGATTAATTGTGCTGTTCTGAATATATGAAGATTTTTCATCATCTCTCTCATCATACCTTTCACAACTTGCTGGTATAAATCTATATTCTGTTTTTATTTGCCATTTGTTTTATTTTGTTTTTTTTAATCTATCATGAGAGAAACGGGATCTTTGTCTGGTCAGCAGACTTAATTTTACTTGTCTTTTAGTAATGAATGGAGTTGAGCTCAACCCTGGGAATTATTAATCACATCCTGTATGTGCCCATTTTCATCTTCTGATTACAAAACTGTTGAAGAGACAGTAGAAGTGACTTGTGCAGGACATACTGTAGCTGATTAGCTGACTGGGAAATACAATTCAGATCATCTGACTTCCATCCACTGACCTACATGCTCAATAACTGTCTCTAGAGTAGATAATGGATCCTATACCCAAGGAAATGAAAGAGGAGCTTTTGCCATGAAGTTCAGGTCTTAAGCAAGAGGATGTTCCACTACAAGGTCTCACTGAGGACTTATTAAAAATAGATTGAATAGAAGATTCACCTATGCTGCCAAACAGGCAAACTTTCCTTATGTCATCTCCATTGGGCTTCTGATAATATGCTTAGATTTTCTTTTTATTTTCCTTTGTGTTTGACAGATGAGGGAAAAAATGGGATAGGGAAATTTGGCCACCTAAAAATTATGTGTTCCTGGCCTTTCATTCTCACTAAGAACTTTCAAGTAAAAAAATAATAAGAACTCCCAAATTTTCCCCTGGAAATTCAGCTTCCACACAGCTCTGGTCTTTACGATGTGCATCTTTTACATTTCTATTCTCTCCAAGAAAGCTATGTGAGACTCATTATCTAAACATATCATCAAACATCAGGCTCCCCAAGCAAAATAATTAACAAATGTCTGTCTAAATCCTCTCTCATGCATTAGAGGGGAAAAAAAAAAAAAGAAAGAAAAATAGAAGAAAATCCAGCAACATTCTTTAATGAGTGGAGAAACACCTCATATAGCAAGATACCCAATGTGTTTATTTTATCAAAAAGAGCTGTGCCTTGATTAGATTGGGAGTAAATACAGGCTTTATAGGCTCCTTAATCTCAGGGAAAAAGCATAATTAGAACCAATGACTAGAAGCTGAAGCCAGACAAATTTCAGTTTGAATTCAAGCACAAAGCCGTTTTGTTTTGATTTGGAACAGTGAGGGATAAAGGAAGAAGTGGGTTCTTGCAACTTGTTTGAATCTGAAATCATCACTCAGGTATTAATTATTGTTTTAACTGGATGAATTTAAATCATCTACAATATACCAGAATCCAGATTAGATGATGCAAATATCTCTGTATTCCTTACGCTCCACAGAGATATTACATGGCAGTAACTTTATAGTAAAGCAGACTTCCTTTCTCTGTAACTCAAATGACATCATACATAGCGTCCATACATCATGATATGTATAGTTGAATGGGACATGAACTCAGGAAGTTAATCACAAGGAAACCATTTGAAGGTTTTCATCCGTTCACCACTACAGCACAAGATACTATCCATGCAATAAGAGCAAAAAATTCAGTTTCTTTCATTTGTGGAAAAGGAAAATGCTTTTAATTGTTTCCTATGTCACAAACACTCTACGTACTGCCTTTAAAAGCCTATCAGTGATAGCTGAAAAAAGGACAAAATTTCCCATTAACACTTCCTTATCTCTCCAACATCAGCCTATGTAAGAAGAAAACAAATTCTGATTACTGGCTCTTCATGTTTAATTTTTTTAAACTTCTTAGCAAATTCAAGATCTGAAATGCAATAAAGGTCATCCTGCCTGACAAATCACTTGAAAAGACAACCCTCCTCATCCTGGTAAAGGCGTTTGGGGTTAGAGAGACAAGAGAATAATTTACCTTCAACAAATGTCTCCTGAGTGTCTATCACTTTGATATAAGTATCATTAATATATTTTATATGCACAGGAATAAATACTTTCCATCCTATAGTACCTAACCTGACCCCTGTAGCAACTACTCTATATTACCTACCAGGATTCAACCCTGAGGAACAACATACTTTGTAGCTGATCACAAATAAAAAAATTCACTTTCTACCTAAACCATCACACTAAATGTTATTTAACACCAGCAGATGTTTTTCTTCTAATGTATTTTGCTTTCAGTTAGTAATAAATATCTATAAATAAACAACTCCCAAGATACTGTTTTATCCATTCACCTATCCAAATTAAAGCCAAGCTGAAATTTATCATATGAAGGAAGATTTCAAATGTATATACATTCAACGCTGTCAGATCTGAGTGAATAAACACAACTTCTGTTCTCATTAAAAGAAGGTGGGGCAAAAATAACTGATGACTCAGCTACTGCAACAAGATACAGATTTATATAACAGTTATAGGTAATATAACACTGGAGCTATACAAGCAGGTTATAAGTCTTAGTAAAGACCTGAATAAGCAATTCCATTGAATTTTCAGGAATTGGACATGATTATTACTGGTTTTCCAGGAAAAGTATGAAGTGGAATGTTTTCAGCACATTTCTTTCTGTGATATCAGCTTTTTGGAAAAACAAGGACTTATCTGAAGGCATTGCCTTGAAGATGTTATTTTTGAATGTAAAAATAAGGCTTACTTATTGTTGTTTTTTTTTTTCCTCAGGGTTAATATTCTCAAGCACAGATGCCTCATGCAAAGAACAGCACTAGAAAACTTGGAAAACTCATAGATCCCAAAGCAGAGTATTTGCATACAAACTGGCTTCTAGAAACGGTCCCTGGAAAGCTACGCTAATATCCATGTCATGCTCTGGAATTTGGATTGTATTATTTGGCATGGACYAAAAGCCTTCCTGGGGCCCTTTGAACAGGTTAGCAGCTCAGGTGAATAAGSTCCAGCACCCAGGATGGATATTTCTTAGTCCTGCTTAACTCAGTAGTACTAGATGAAACTCAAGCTGCATCTCTTCCAGCACACTGTTCCCAATCAGATCAACTGTATACACATCAATTCTTTCCAAGTGCTTGTTTAACTTGCTCTTTAAACTGTTTTGAAGATGTCTCAACTACCCTGGATTGTCTACTTCAGTGTTTAGCTATCTTGCAATGAAGTTTTCCTTCATGGAATACAGTCCACAAGGATACATGAACAGTAATGTATTCACAGAGTTTAAGGAATCCCAGGGCAAGCAAAATAACTTCTTAGGACCTCTTTTAAAACGAGGATGGAAATCTCCACTAGCCAGTTATGTGGGATTTTTTACTCTTGTCTTCTCCACAGCATCTTGGTCTTTATTCATTGTGTGAACAGTCAACGTTAGTTTCAGCTTCCAGCATGATGAGACCTTTTTTCACCTTTTTGTCTTAAGTTGCAAGAAAAAGGAAATATATTTATTATCTACTAGTTAATGATCCACTATGTCCAAATTTCCCTTGTTCTGCTTCGTCTCATGAGATACATTATTGGGTGCCTTAAGTTCCTGTTTAGATATTAAAAAGTTTATGATTGTCATACCTAAATTCATTTGCAAATTTGCATATGTTCATGGTTTACTTTAATAAGTATCAAAGTGAAAACTTTGTACAGTAAATTCATTCCCTACAAAAAAAATCTCATTCTCATACTTGAACCATTACTAACTCTGGCCAAAATAAAATAAGACTTTCTTGCCTCAAGAGCCACAGGTTGGAATTTATTCGTCTGTGCCCTCGATTGTATTAGGTATGTCTTAGGAGAATTGTCCCTAATGCAAACATCAAGAATATGAAAGCAGCAATGGCTCCCCTACAGACATTTTCATTGAAATGCAATACAGTAATGAATCATGCAGAAGCTGCATTAAAAAAAAAAAAAAATCCATATTTTTCACAAAATAGAACTCACATCTAAATCACAGATTCATTTTATAGGGGGACAAAGGCAGCTTTTTGTCCTGCTATTCACTTTTTCCCTGAGCTGCACATTCAATTATTTCTTAATCAGGGAATGCATTTCTCCTTCCTATAAAGTATTTGCTAACTTCATAGCTTAGACATCTCTGTATGCTGGCACATAGCACAGAGATATTAATGTGGCTTCTCCCCATACTCCAGAAATTTCACAAGTAGCCTGCTGTACATTTCAGGTGTGAGGGTTTAATTACAAATAAGAGTAACAGAGTTGCCTGGGGATTATTGCGTTTTTTTCCTAATTGGAAATAACTTAGCATGGAAACAGATATCAGAGGACTATGACTTGCTCCAAWAAAAAAAAAAAAAAAGAGTAAATTTGCCTACATAGAAAAAGCTTTTCAGACGAACATGTAAATATTCAGTGCATAGATGCGTCATTAAATGAGAAGCAAAACGAAAACCAAGACAGTGCCTAACTGGCATTACTATCAATATTATGCCTGCAGATTTTAAATCCTGTTTCACAAATGATATTGCAATGACTCCAGGATGAAAATAAGTCTATATTTCAGAGCCAGCTAGAAGGTGATGGCATTTAGGAACAATAAGACTCTGCATCCACCTGTATCAAGAATAGAAGGAACAGGGACTACTGAACATGGTTGTATTCCAGATACCATTTATTATTGCCAAATGCCCTGCTAGCATCCACTGTTGTGCACCTGTATGTGAAGAAAGCACATTCCTTACATTTTCTCATTTTCAACTGTTTTGCCACAAGCAGAAAAGAAAACAAACTCAAAAGAGAGTGAAAGCTGAATCTTTTCTCTAGCCCAAGAGGTTAACTATCAGTTATACYTTTTTGCCAGCAGCCTGTGTTCAGTGTTAGAAAGACAGAGCTAATAAATCTGGATGGTGTATATGCAGGGGATATATTTTTCAGATTGGGAAAGTGGTACTGAGGCCTCTTCCCTTATGATTTTTTTTTTTTAAGTAATTTCCAGTAATACATTAAACTGAAATTCAATTACAAAGCAAATATATCTCAGTTAATGTGAAGATTGGCTGGGCTAGCAAGGAGAAAGAAAGGGAAGATAGACTTACTGAACATCAAAAAGATTGTCTGTTGTGAAAAGGCTTATTTCTAGGTTTATTCGCTTATACTTCAAAATCTAGGTGGCACTTAAGTGGACAAAGCAGCACTGAAAACTATTTCTAAACTCTTCAGAGTAAACTCAGAACTAAGAGAATAACTCTAGGTGGATTTGTTATGGTACTTAATGAGAGATATAAATAAAAATTAAATGTCTCTTCATAACCTCAGTAATATGTGATATAGTAATGCTTTGTTTTTATTGTGTATACAGAAAAGGTCTTTCATGTGTGATCTTCAGTTTTGAAAAATAGAGAAACCTAAGTGTACATGAACCACAGCACGCTTGAAGTGTGTGTATCTGGGGTTAGAACAAAGACTATTTTTTTTTTTAACTAAATGGTTTTGCAAATAAAATACATTTTCTGGGGAAAAAAAAAAAAAAAAAAAATCCCATATTGCTTTTGAGGAAATGTATAGGCCCAAAATAGGAAAGTTTACCAGAAGCGGGGAAAGCAAAAAGGACTTTCAGTTCCTCACAGAAGCTGTAATTTGCTCTTTGCATCTTATTCCCTTCTGTGGGTGAGGAACTTCAGCAGAACGATAGCTTCCACAAAGCACCATAGTCCTGGGTGCACAGCTTCTGACTGCTGTCACAGACACCAACATGTAGTATGACAGACTACAGAAGAAAATAACAGATATTTTCTAGGAAGTTTTCAAGTTCTAATCCCTCAAAGTAATTCTCAGATCACATGTAACCAACATGAAATTTTTAACTCCCCTGTCTCATTCTAATCTCACAACCCATACACACCAAAATAAGCAAAGGCACGAAAAATAAATCATCACTCTCCAAACAGCCAGAGCTTCATGGTTCACAGGTTTACATGGTAATTCCTTCTTGTCACTACCTGGTTTGTATACTCAGTCTAATAGGTACACTCCATGACAACTGACTCATAAAACTTAGATATTTGGACAGCAATCAGTGTCAAAAATATAATGTGAAAAAACTAGGTAAATAATGATAGCACTTAACAGCTTCCTAAAAAGATGCCCTTTTGGGTTCTAAAGCATGTTATTACTCTTCTGAAACAATTTATCTACCATTCTTCTGAGGCGTTCACCATATCTACCTCCAGTTTCTGATTTACAAATTTCCTGAAGATCTGTTTTCTATAATGCCCACAATCCAGTCAATACTATCTTGGTCATTATTAAGGATGCCTGAATGTACAACAGACAGATTCCATGGAATTTGCCCCACAATAAAGACAAATACATTAAAATGTCATCTGGCATATACAGCTGAGGTTCAGCCAAATTCACTTTGCGCAAATTTAACTTGTGTTAAGCCAATCAAAATTAATTATTATCACAGAACAACTGACAGATGATCAAAAGGTGAAAATAAACACGAGGTTAATTAAATCTGAATGGTAAGAGAATGGATAATACACCTATTTGTTGGCCATGCTGTTCTCACCTGAATAGGAGAAACATTCAACATATTCTGTTTCCAAAGGAAGAACAGAGGTCATAAATTTTAAGACAGTTATGAAGCAGTTCTAGGAACAATTGGCACCTCATATCAGCATCTAAATAACATGAGTTCGGAATCTTCAATCATAATGATTTTCTGACATAAAATTCAGTTTCTGAAGGAACAAAAATTCTCTGGGAAGATGTTGATTGTCCACTGGAGATGAATCGAAATGCAGTATTTTACTGGGAGTCTAACTGATTAGGATATTTTGACTACCTAACTACCTCAAAATACCTCACTTCAGTCAGAGTGAACACAAAAGACCATTTTGTTATGTTAAAACTCCTAATATGTACAGTAATTCTGCCTCCCTTTTTTAGCTTGTCAAAGTCCTCAGAAGATATTTTTCATGAAGCACTGCACCATTTTTCTTGCAGCCAAGCTCTGCTATGCTTCATGGAAACATGCATCTCAAATGCA
This sequence comes from Phoebastria nigripes, assembly GCA_035582835.1. Taxonomy (NCBI): domain Eukaryota; kingdom Metazoa; phylum Chordata; class Aves; order Procellariiformes; family Diomedeidae; genus Phoebastria; species Phoebastria nigripes. Next base: position 7,417,402 of record JAYKAV010002220.1, read on the forward strand.
TTAAAAGAAATAGATTCCATTAGATCAGGAAGAAAAACAGTGCCTACATCTGCATTTTCATCAAGTGTTAATTGTAATATGATAAAGGTACATCAAACTACATAGGAAGGCAGCTTATTGCTAAGATTAATTCAAATGAAACCTCTTGGGTCAATCAGCATCACTAACCATTTAGATTTATGAATAACAGAATATTATACTTCACTATTTCCAAAATAATTTTCTTTTCTTTTAGAAATTGATTTTCCTCTCCCAGTTGCTGAAATGTTAATATAGTCTGCAGAACAGACAGTCCAAATAATACCAAGTCTGATAGCTTCCGGTACTGCTCCTTACTCATCTTGGATAGAGCTATCAGAAGTACGTTACAGTCAGCACTACACTAACATATGGCATGAAAATGTTGGATCTGAAGTACCCAATGACAGCAGTTGATTTCACCTGAAGTTACCAGCACAAAAGTATCTAGTCTATGGGAACTGTCTAGATTCCCTCTATGCTTAATGAAAGGAGGTAGTGGGAGGCTTATCCTTCTGGGTGATTCTTCTGTTTTTTCTCTCTCTCTCCCTTCCCACAATAAGAGAGCACCTCTGTGACCACTCTACAAAATACCTGAGTTTTTGGTCACATCCTGGGCTGCATCAAAAAAAGTGCGGCCAGCAGGTCAAGGGAGGTGATTCTCTCCCTCTATTCTGCTCTGGTGAGACCCCATCTGGAGTTCAGCTCTGGGGACCCCAGCATAAGAAAGACATGGACCTGCTCGAGCAGGTCCAGAGGAGGGCCACGAAGATGATCAGGGGGATGGAGAACCTCCTGTACAAGGACAGGCTGAAAGAGTTGGGGTTGTTTAGCCTAGACAAGAGAAGRCTTTGAGGGGGACCTTATAACAGCCTTCCAGTACTTAAAGGGGGCCTACAGGAAAGATAGGGAGGGACTCTTCATCAGGGAGTGTAGTAATAGGACGAGGGGTAATGTTTTTAAACTGAAAGAGGGTAGATTTATATTAGATATTAGGAAGAAATTCTTTACCATGAGGGTGGTGAGACACTGGAAGAGGTTGCCCAGAGAAGTTGTGGATGCCCCCTTGCTGCAAATGTTCAAGGCCAGGTAGCATGAGGCTTTGACCAACCTGATGTAGTGGAAGGTATCCCTGCCCATGGCAGCGGGGTTGGAACTAGATGATCTTTAAGGTCCCTTCCAACCCAAACCATTCTATGATTCTATGATTCTATGATTCTAAACTAAGTCTAAGCAACTTCTGAAATAGGACATAGGCACTTCTGAAAATATTGGCCTTTATATCTTTTGTCTTCCTGTCAAACCTAAAAAACAGATGAAAATGCAAAGTGCTGTGTTAGGTAGCTAACATAGTCAGCACCACAGTCACTTGGACGGAAATTTCCTTTTTAATCTTCCCAGAGTAACTTTCCTGAACTGTCTCTTTCTGTTGTTCTTCTCACTTTGAATGAAATAGCAGTTCCTCTTGAATGACAGCCAAATTCTGTGTCCTGTAGAGCTGGCTGTATCCACTCATGCAATTGCTAAGTCACCTACTACTGAGGGATGCAACTACCCCACCTCTTCTTCTTTCATGTTCCTTAGTCACTTCAATTTGCAGCTGCACTTCTGCTAAGGTTTTCTGTTGTTTCTTCCCCACTTTCCTTCTCCCTCCCCTGATGGTTATATTTATCTCTGACCTTCATGCTATTTGCTAGATTTATTTTTTATTGTTGAATTTCAGTCCTCGGTTTCTTTTTTTATAAGATGGTCTTTGCTGAGCCATACCGTGCAACAGCAGCTTTCTTTTCTGCCTCTCAGTTCAGCACTGCTCTTGCTTCTTTACTGGGAGGGCAGCCTGACTCTCCTTCCTGGGTTAGCATCCTAATTCCTACCAGTGTAATCAGGGGTAAATATATCAATTTTCTGTGAAACAGAGCATATTTTCATGTGAAAAGAAGAGTCCAGTAAGACAAAGGAACCATTTCAGAGATATAAAGGAAATTTTCCTGACACTTGTCTTTTCCTCTGTCTTTCATTCTATGAATTTAAGCGATACGCCTGAGATGCTGTGTGTTAGGGATCTCATGCCTTTCCGTCCCTGGCACAGAAGGAACTAAATCAGTCTGTCAAGACTATAAAAGGTTCTGGGGTTTAGGTATCAGCTAAGCTCAAATATCACCGAACTCGCTAAAATGCCAGGAGAAGCTGCATAATACAACCTGTCAAAATGTCAGTCATTTAAGAACTGACCAAAAAAATTACACCAAAAGTTAATTGATGGAAAAAGGCAAATTCCCATATTTTCAAACTCCTTTTTAATTGTTTCATTTTATAACCATAGAGTGAATTTGTCAGGTTTTTAAAAGGTTAAGATTGCTAGCATGAAATGCAACTAGCTACAGATGCTCTGGGAAAGCAAAAGTAAGCATTAGCTGCTTCCAGACAATTTTTTCCAACAATTATATGCCCAAAACAATGTAATTCCAGTCAAGACAGAATCTACTGATTGTGCTTCTAGTGTCTTTTGTTAAAGAATAACAGCAGCCTTTCTCTCCTCTATCCCTCCTCCCCCCTTTTCTTGCATGAATCAGATTTTTGGCAAAGGGGCTGCACCCTCCTCCTATCTAAAATTTCTCCCCATATGCTGAACAAGATTTAACCTTTTGTACCCATTTATTACATCAGCAGGCCTACGTCCGCTGTTGTACACTGGGAAAACAAGCAGTACAAAACTGAACAGAACGGTAATTATAGCACTGGCTCCCACCCCAAGCCTTTCTACAAATGTGTGCTTGCGTGCACATACGCACAGAGGGAGAGAAACATCGATATTGAGAAACTAGCTACGGTTTAACAGAAGTGATCCCTGGGGTTCACTTTCTTTTGAACTGTTTCCTTCAGAGGGAGTTACCTGCTTTGCCTAGGATGCATTTGGTGGAGATTTACAAACTGATGAGACTGAGTCTCACACACTAGCACTACCTACTCTTTTCATGAGGATGGCGTGTCCCCTTGTATGCATGATTCACAGAAGCTGTTGCTCTGTTATAATCAAAACACACAAATTCCTTTACATTAGATCAAACCAAAGACTGCCTGTTCCCTGCAAGAGGCTGCAGCCCTGAGTGAGCTGCCGCACTGTGAATCAGATCACAAGTCAGTCAGAAATTCAGTCAAAGAAGTCAGGTTGGCACCTGAGACCCCAGACCTGGCTCTTGACTCCTGAAATCCCAGAGGCAAGGTTTCCAGCAGACAACTTTGAGAAATTCTACAGTAAAAAGTCATATCATGTTTCAGTTCTTTGCATGACAACCAAGAATGTGGATATTGCATGCACTCACTATTATTTGAACTGTATTGAGCTTCCAGATTTGTAAATTTGTATCTGTAATAAATTGGAAATATGTAACACACTGTCTGTCCCACCACTCAAGTCCCTTTTTATAAAGATTTATAGAAACTTACTGCCTTGAGATACAGAGGTTAACTACTTACAAGTTTGCTGATACAAAGGCTTCTTTCCCAGTCCATGACTCCAATCTTGCAAAAATGGTCATATCTGAATTCCTTGAGACTACCATCATGAGTAACTGCTTAGAAAATGAGGGTTTGTTGATTCCTATAAAATGCTTTGCATACTTTTAGTCCAACACAGTACCTAACAATGCAAAATTCAAATATTCAATAGGCAAATCTCTCAGGGAAAGAGATAACTGTCTTACACAGATATCTTGATAATTTAAAAAATAAATTACAAAATAAATCATATTATTTCTGTAATTTGCAAATTGAAGATGTCTAATTTTTGTGAATAAATTTATTTCAGTAAGGAAGAGAAGCTTTGTTCTGAAGGTACTGTCAAAAAGTTAAAACTTCATGATGGGAAACTTTGTTTTTTCTAACACATGTCTACCTYGGATACCAGTATCTCTAAAGAATCCTTTAAAAAAGTAAAGATTTTAGTCCCAAACTTTCACTTTAACCTCAAATGTTAGCTGGAGTATGGGACTAGGAAGCTTTCCAAAGCTTTATTTGTCTACTCTTTCCCTATTATGGCTCATCGACAGCTAGATTTCTCTGTATTCTGATGTGAGGCAAATTAATAAGCTATGAACAAACAAAAGACAGCTGTGAATAACCTAAACCACCACTGTCTGTCATTGTTCTTCCAGTAAGGGAGGAAAAAAAGACATTAGGGAGAATTTCAGTAATAAAATTTGACAAAAACTAAACCTGCACCTTATTATTCATGAAAATAAAACAAAAAAACAAAGCAAAAGAAACCAAAATCAGATTGTCCTGGCTAAGCAAAACAGTAAAAGCTTCACACATGTATGTGTATACACACACACATATGTACAAATAAATTCTCCAATTAATTTGGGGCCTTCTGTTGCTAGATAACTGCTGCTTCTACACACAGAAAACAATTGGGAATACTTTGGTATAATTAGGGACAGAATTTAAATATTAATTTCCTTTATGATGGTATTAATTATACTTTTTAAACAAGAAACAGAACTGTTGCTCTTAAGAATTATGCCCTAAAAGTTTTGTAAAACATGACTTTTCAACGATGAGCTAAAGCTCTTCCTTTCTATTTTTTTGCTGCAAGATTGACCCAGCCTAGTTTTCTTGACTTGTATTCTCATTATATGGAATATCTATTGCCTAAAGGAGCTCCATTCACCACCTTTTTTCAGCCCACCGCCCATGAGCTCCAAGCTCAAAAAGGGCTACATGTTTCTAACAAACACATTACGCCATTTTAGTTGTTTATATCCAGTGATTATGTACTTCTGCTTGCGTTCATCTGTCTGCTTAGGTCTTCACTAACCAGCCAACAAAAAAACACCTACAGCTTCACACCATAGAGTCATTTAACATCCATATCTTACTTGCAGTCACTGGGCTATTCCCAAATCAGCATCTCCTTCCTAAATCATGTGGTCTCATAGGTATCTATTGAATCGGGCCTCATCCCAGACAACCAGGACAAGAAGAAATGCACTGTATGTCTGTCCCCCTGTTTACTCTGAAGGTGAAGATATGTTCTGAATTACCATCCTGCCTGGCTGGAAGCAGAGACTTACAACTAGATTTCATGTAAACCACAGTTATTGCCTGACCATGAACCTATGGGATAGTCTGGACTGGGTTTCTCTTACTGTCTCCTGCTTAAGTTATTATGGTGCTGCAAATAAGTAATTTCTTGGACTTGTCTCTCCCATGTCCCAGCTGAGTGCCATAACTACCAGCCTATAAACTCAGTTTTTCATTCTTAATCTTTCATTCTCATCTGTGGTCCAATGAATGCTTAATTAAACACACATTCAATAGCAAATTACACTGGCAAGCAGACTCAGTCTACAGCCACTGGGAGCTTTGTAAGTCTGTTATTGGGATTCAGATCAGAATAACTGTGAAAAGTCCATTTGTTTTCTCTCACTTACTCTTGTATCCCTTCTTTACTAGGAATCTCTCTAGAAAAAACATGCAAATCAATCTTGCCATTGGCAATTAATAATGTTGATAACTACAAATTCATAAACCTTGTCCATCAGGATCAAACACACAAGCGTGCTCATGTGCAAGAAGTTGACGCAGAGGAACAAGTGTATAAACTACTCATTAGCGGTAAGGGAAAATGAGAGATTATTTTTAGCCTCTATTTAATAATAAAGTCTGCAATAACCATTCCCATACAATAAATTATCTTTAATGTGCACAATATTAGCAGAATGTCTCATTATGCTCCACACCTTTATCCTTTTAAAAGGAGGAAGTACATTTGAATTTCTCAAATTATATTTCAGATGAGAGATATCTTATACAAGTGAGTTAGATCTTGACAAATGAGGCAAGGTAATAATTACTGCAATGTTTTCCTTATTGTGGGAGAAATATTAAATCATAGCATCAAACATATTATCCAGCAATATATGAATAAACTTAGGTAAGAGTATGTGCAGGTTAATTAAAATAATTCTCTAATTTCTTACTTAAACTTTGATATTATTTAATATACTATGAAAACACTTCCTAGTTTAAGTATGACTACCATAATAAACTAGCCATGGATGTTAGTGGCAAAAACTTTATTTATTATCAACCTCTCCTGCAAGCTTGGATTTTTCAACTACTCAGACTGCACATTTCATGAAAATTTGGTACAACATTCTAGTCCAGAGAAGTCAGCAGGAGGCACGGTATTGATCGTAACAATGCCAGGATTTTACTTTCTGTACTTCAGGGAGGAGACAATTTAAGATGCTTTTTGCAGGGATTGATGAAACTTTCATCAAAATCAATATTTGAAGCTCATTCCATCAGTCTGTGAACTTGCCACAAATTATTTATCTGCTTATCTTTGCTCAATAAGTTTAATAGCTATCTGAATTTCTGATAATATGTCTTGCAAATGTTATCTCCTTTCTTCTCTTATCAGTGGCATATTAGGCTACCCTCTCAGTCTCCACTAAATAATTTCTTTTGAAACTGTGAGAGGGGAGCAAGGGAAGAGAATGTCAAACAACTGATGAAGTGTTTTGCAAATGTAGAGCCTGTGCCTAGTTCTTGTCAAGAGGAGGATTCCACTGTCTTAACTGGGATCATTTCTACAGGTTTGTCAGAAATAGAAGTGATGAGAAATGTTGGTTTAATTAGTTCAATACAGTTAAAACTTAGCAAAAAAACCCATGGTCCCCAGCACTCTGCCCAACTGAGGAATTTACAGTCAAGCACAGGTATCTATGCAGACTTCAATTTCAGTTCAGTAATTTCCCATACCCACAGATACTGCAGGCTGTGCAATTCCCAACAGTATTTAGACCTTGAGCTCATTTCAGTAAGGTATGACATTTTGTATAAATGTTATAGGACAACTTTATGGGCTTCAGAAAAGTTAATTTCATCCTCCAATTTAAAAAGAAAGAAAAACACTCTCTCCTTATAGCAGTTGACACCAGCAGGACTAATCAACCTGGTAATTTTCTAATCTGTGCTAATGACAACAGTGATTAGCTGCAGGCCAGCTGGGTCACTAAATAATTGATTTATATCATATTTAAAATGAGAGCTCAGAAAACAAAGGGCTTGTACTTACCTCTAGTCTCCAAAATTAAACATTAAATCTGACCTTGGGATTTGGGGTTTTTTTTTTGTTCTGTACCTAGAATACTTGAGGCTCTTCATGTTCATTGACAATACCATATGGAAGTCCAGTTCCACTGAAAAGAGGAGCTTTGAAATTAAAGGATAAGGAAAACAGGGAAGCATTTTACTCCTTTACTAAATCTCCCGTTTTATTCTCTTCCTATTGAAATACAAGTATTTCAGCTAATCGCCATGTAGTGGATACATTCCTTCACTTGTCTTGTTCAATAAACAGAATCCCGAGATAATTGATTTCATATTTCCATGACACTGAACTAAGATTAACAGAAAACACTGCAACTTTAAACTGCTAAAAAACCCTCTTCCAGTTAGGCAATTGTAATTAGTACTTCGATTTTGCAATAGGGTGAAAATCTTTATTCTATATCTTGCACAGACTTTTAAAATGTTCGTTTGGATAGACCAATAGTAACAAATTGTTTATTTTACCTTATTATATTGGAAGCTTATGGCATTAAACCAAACTTATAGAAAAGATCAATGAATTATTAAACCTTGTAAAGGAAAACAAATGGAAAAACAATGACATTCATCTTCACCTACTGAATGATCCAAGGAAATGAGACTTCATCTGGTTATTTTAGAGACAGAAACTAATAATGAAACTTATTTTAATTGACAGCAGCCTCTCTCTTTCAAGAATAGGGGAAAAAAATAGGGAAAAATTTCTGGAGAACTGCAAATGGGCAGGCCAAATGACACAACTGTGAAGGTGCTTGGTTTAAATATTTTGACGTTCCATTAGATTGAAGGTAAATTCCTTTTTTCAGTATTTTTTACACATAGTTGTAAGAAAAATCTGTGGTAGCTTCTTGGAAGAAGTGACAACAGTATCAGGGATTATCCAAACAACATGACCTTTTTCAAGTTTCCCCCTGCTGAAATGAATTAACAAATACGTTTTCCCCAGTGCTCCACATGTTAATAAAATGCAGAAAGTCAGCCCCTCTCTCTCCCTCAATGAAATTAAAGCCATCTATAACTCTCATTCTTCATCTGTCTAGTCAGAACAGGAGTGTTGTTAATTCAAAATAGAGAACAACCTCCATGAAGAATGATGAGACACTAAATTGATGATACAGTTTTTTGCATTTTGCAAGATGCAAGCTCTCATTTTATTTTGTACCAATACATTTTGCTGCTATAGTATGTTCTTCCATGAATGCACAGTTATCAAACGATGTGCAGGGAAAACACAATGATGGCTTTTACATAAGACAARGATGTACTCTAGTGCTTTAGTATGTATAATAGAAAGAAGAGAGGTTATATCTGCTATAACTGTAGCAGTAAGAAAACCACCTGACTAAATTATCTACCTAATTTCACATGTCCAAAGTTAGACAACCACACTTCTGCTGAGGTATTTGCAGACCAGTTCTGCAAAGTACTTGATCATTTGCCAGCCTGGAAAGATGTAAAAAGCCAAATGGCCTATTTAGATGTTTCAGGGCAGATGCAAGCTTAGGTTCTGTGCTGAGTAAGATCATTACATCCTTGTCTATGCTTAGTCCTCAATCTTTACTGTAGCTATTTCATTCCTCTGAAACTAGGCCACTTATTTATTTGCCTAAGATTTTGGTTAGGAACAGAAATACTGTCATACTAGACCAAGGCAAGGCCTACCTTCTTCATCATCTCCACCAGAACCCAACACTAGAGAAAAAAAAGGGAAGCAACCAGTCATGCCACAATCATCTTCCTCCATTTATCCATCTACAAAAGCCTCTAAAGGTTGAAACTGGAGTTTTTTGTATTTTTCTTAGCTTTAGGTTTACTCTGAATACTCCTATTTTTCATCTACATTTTTGCATCTTGTTTTTTTTTGCCCTCAACAACTTCCAATACCAGAGTTCAACACTAATTGTACATTGTGTGGTTAAAAAGAAATGTATTTTCTCTTTCCAGTTTTAAGCTAAAATCCTTTTTTCCCTATGTGAACTTCCATTGTTTCTTGTTGTCTTGACCACCCAAGGCAAACAAGTTTGAAAATAGCAGCACAGACCTCTAATAAATAGCATTTATGATACTGAATCAGAATGACTTGTCTAGTTCACAGAGATATTTTGATAATTAATTATCAATATATGTATTCACACACATGGTATGCTGAAAAGCCCAGTCCCACTTCACTGAATTCACTGAACTTAAATGCATGCTACTATGAAATGTTTTGAAGATTAAAGTCTAATATGATAAAAGTTAAATATAAATAAACAGCATCTAAACCTTTCTTTAAAGGAAAAAAGAATTCCATACATTAAATTGATTCCTGTTATTAAAAACTGTAACAGTGGTAACAAGTTAATGCCTACCTTCTGGAAATAGTTGATGTTACCATCCGATTATTAGAAGAGATGAGGTCTGGGACCTCAACAAAATATTCCTTTTACTTCAAATAAAATCCCAGTAGCATAGATGTAGGCGCACTCTTCCTAACATTGCTAAAATTAAAGATTGCTAATGGTATTCCAGCCCTCTCCAAAAAATTGAGACTCAAGGGTGGTATAATCACATAAAAAGAAAACAGCCTTCCATCTGCCTCTGTGGCTGAGTAGGAGGCTGAAAAAACTGGATCAATTAAGAAGAATAAAGAAAAACATCTACCAACATAATTGAGGCACTGGCACTATTATCGAGAAGATAATCCAATAATATCTTCTGACTGTCTTCAAAGAAGATGCTCTTGTCCGCAGATATTTTAAAATAACTAAGTGCACTATCAAACCACAAAACCGTTTAAAGGAGAATGCTGAATAAGCCATTTGGGATTAGAATAAGCTCCTCTGGGATTCTGTGGCAGTCACAGAGCATTTTAAATTATGCTCATAATATTTTTTTCCTCAGGAAGGTTGTGCAATGTACCTTAATGGAGTGGAAATTTGCATACCTAGTATAGAAGTCTGATGAACTGAACAGTACTCAAACATTTTTTCCCTACCAACAGTAACCTTGTCTTTAAAAAGAGCTACAACACACTACATGCAGGTTCATCTACTGATGAACATGTATTCTTATGGAAATTTATCTTAGATATATATCATAATAGTTGGCGTGGCAGGACATGACATGTCAGGAGTTTTGTAACTTACTTCCAAGGATATGAAACTTCCTGCAGGTATCAGAATGTATTATAGTATTGTAACATGGAGAAGAATTTCTGATGAGACCCCTTGCAAATTATTTTTACTGTAAATAAGACACAATTTCATTGAGAGTACGTCTCCAAAATTACCCCAGTGTGATAGAAACTGTTATTCTGTGAATTCTGAGATAACAAGAACAGATAGTAAAAAAACCTCTAAGACAGGGAAAAAACCACACCCCCCCTCAACATAGTTTCTAATGCTCTTGGGTGCTCACTAGTATAACGTACAGAGATCCTCTTCAGGTCAAGTGAAGGGGTAAGATGTTCATGCTGACCTCAGCTCTTCAAATGTTAATTTCACTGCTGCTCAGTCAAAATTTACTGCCAAGACAAAATATGTCACAGTGTTTAAAAGCTACTAAAAATATATATATCTTCACTTACTACTCCAAAAGAACATGTTGAGAAAACAATTGGGCAATCTCTGTTAGGAATATAGAAATTTTTCTCATAACAATAATCACACATCATCTGAATCCTAGAATAATTCAGATTAGAAGGTACCTCAGGAGATCACCTAGCCAAACCCCTCCTGCTTAATGCCTAATTCAGATGATGTAGTTTAGGACTTTGTCCAGTTGTGTGTTAAGGAATACTTTGGCATATTTTAATCCAGACTGAGACAGGGAAAAATATTCTGTGTATGTGTCAGAAAGAGTCAGCTACAGACACTGTTAGTGTGTCTATAGAGTTATCTAAAATTTAGCAAACTCAAAAAAATATAATTTTGATTAAAATTTTGTTTATGCAACCATGGTTCTTAAATGTCTTTTCTTTAGTTACATAAATAGTATTCTGGATATAGAAAAGATGTAGAAAAGCATCATCCTAACAACAATTCTTTTTCTTTAATGAAAGAGAATGTACTACTTGATCGTATGATAAGACAATATAGAAGTTAGGTAAGAGGACGGATACAAAAACTATGGAAAAACCTTTGATTAATAAAAATCAATTCCCTAGCCAATGATGGACCACCTGACCAGCTACTGTAGTGTTTTAGCTTTTGAGTGAACTTTTAGATCAAATCTACCAAACCGACTACGTTTTGACTCACATAGCAAAGAAACCTTTGAGCCCATGGATGAAGCTGAGTTAAAAGATATATTCCAGAAGCCTAAGTAACATGCTTATCACTAATTGCTGTTCAGGCCACAGGACCAGTCTAGTTTCAATGCTGAAAACTTTCAGATTACAACTTATTAGACATAGTATATGATTAAAATAACAACCTAGCAAAGCCTACTTTATTCCTCTGACAATTAGAAAACTTCTCATTTACAGTCTGAATTTATCTGTGCCCAATTAATGCTTATTTGCTCTTGTGATAACCTTGTTCTTTAGTTTACCTTGCTTTATCTGTTATTTACCCCTGATATATTTGTGGAAAAGAGTCATGTGCCCTCTCTATATATATTTTATAGCTAAATTTTTGTAACATCATAGAAGTAAACTAATACTCATCAGTTAGTACTTATAAAATCTTCTGAACTTGAAAAAGCATATATAAATGTTGAATACCATTTGTCAGCAATAGCCATTACTGTAAGTTCCTTACCATTTCTCTCCTGAAGCAAATCACAGAGCAGAAATCTTAAGAAATTATGTTCTCACTTACATTTCTGACTAAGCTGCAGAACAAAAATATCCAGCTTGGACTGTTGTGCAAAACGTAGTTGGAGGCTATGCTATCAGTAACTTTTGCAATTAATTGTAATAATTATGGAATTGATGTTAGTGCTTTACCTTGGAGTGATGGGCAAAGAGTAAATACCCTGTTTTTAAAAAAGGTACAGATGTAAGTCAAGAGGAAATAAGAAAAAAAAATAGTTCCTCAAGCATTTTTGCAGGAAACCAGTCATCATGAGCAGGCCTATTTTTGTCTTCTCTTTGACCAGAGCTTCTCTTCGCTACTCTCACACTGCTCTGTTCCAAACAACTGAATGTCTGATGAAAGGGCTAACACACATACTTTCAAAACCGCTTCATCATATATGTATATATTTATTTATGTCTGCCACCATCCTAATGAAGTGTCATGGAAAATACCAGCAATAAATAATAATCTCAGCCAAGAAAGCGGAGTGCTCATTTTATGGTTTTCAAGCGACATTTTCCATACTGTTTATTAACCTGTCAAAAGCATGAAGTTCTTTAATAACATAAAAGAATTTCTCATTCATGACAGTAATTATGTCAAAAGAAATACTTATATTTGAAGTCTTGATTGATTTCGTTCTAAGAGGACCACCTATTAATATATTTATTCTGGAAAATTACACCACCACCTGCAACGACAATGACCTTGTGGGGAAAAAAGTGAAGCTCAAGTACCTTCTCTCTTCTATATATAACATACATTATTACAACAGAAGTTAAATATAATTTCCTTAATGGAAAAAGGATGTCCTTAATTGCTTTATATAAAAATCAATTTAAATAGCAGAAGATGGAAAATGTCAAACCCTTAAAAACTTACTAATTATATTTCCAAATATGATTTACCATTTAGAGTTCTGTTATTGACAGATTTAGAAGACAGAGATAATTTCGTGAGTCCAGGAGGAACACTAGTAACTTGTGTTACAAAACATATAAATGGTATATAATAGCATTATATTTTAAGAGATACCACAGTACAGTCTATCTAAACTAAGGCATTTGTCAAAGTTCTATAAAACTTTTCCCACTTAAAAGGTACTTTGGAGCTAGATGAAGTACCAGATTTGGGTAGTGAGCTACTTACAGCTTTTTAAGACCAGATGAGAGTATAAAATTATCTGGTTTGACTATGTACTTTTGTGGGTTATAATACATATGTGCATATTTGGAAGAATAAACACACAACACTATTAGTGCTGACAGATTCACAGAGAATGACATGCAACTTCGAAATCCTGGCATTTAACCTGTCGCAGAAATACTGAGCAGCTCTGGTAGCATAGCTTTAATTCACTATCATTTTAGTAATCTCCAGATTCAAATAAATGAACGTTTTCTGTTTGACTGTAAATACCACTGGTAAGGTGATGACCTTACTGGCTTCTGTGTTGCCAATAATTTCAAAGTTCTCTTTCAAAAGGAAAAGATATTGTTCTGCCTATTTATATTAAAATGTCTTGTTTTTTTCCTATAGTTTTTCTGACAGCTTCTATAACAAAGGCATTCTCCTTAAAAGAAAGAAACATAAAACCACTTTACAATACAGCAATCAGCAACATTAAACTCACAGACCAAATATACTGCTTTGATCAGCAAAGGTAAAGAAATGAGGCGTGAGATCAAAGTTGGATTCAGACAAATTTAGATCAAACTATCTGTGAGGTTAAGTCCAGTCAGACCATCTTGAGTTCCTGGCAAGAACTGAAATAGGTCTTCAAAGCAGGCCTTTTGCTATGTAAAAATACGTATGTGGCATTACAAACTCAAATAATGTGTATATTGGAGCTGGCATGGCCAAAATAGAACTTAACACTGAAGAACAGGTTTTCTCCATTGTACAGTTCTTCTCTGGCTGCCAAGAGTTCCTTCCATAATTAAAACCCAGAAAAAACACCCCACACATCCTCCCCATGCATTCTCTATGCTTGAAAAAATCAGGCTATGGGCTGAAGAAAGACTCAATATCTGTGTTCTTTGATTCATATGTCTTTTCCATCTGACAGCAATTCTACAAAGAAATTCAAAGAAATTAAGAATACAGTGCACCTGAGAGTAAAATAAAGGTATGTTTTACACGGAACAGTAGGAGTCCCTTGGTCTTGGTCAGAGCTATGAGGGAGTTCATTCACCTGAACTGGTTGTTGAAATAACAACTGACTCTCAAACTTACTGTTAAAACTAATATCGAGCATGCATCCTAAGAGTTATTTTTTTTTCATACTCACTTGTGTGGCTCACTTACCCTTCTTCCTTCAACTCCAACTGGATTTTGCCTCTTCTGAAGCATGCTAAGGATGTCTACTTACCACTGCATGTGACTTTGCAGAACTCTTCCTCCCTAAACTTGGTTGATGCCTGCCCACTTTTGCTCTCAGTGTCACAAGCCTGAAGCTAGAGAGAAGCCCAGTGTTATCAGTACCCTCCTTTTAAATCTACTTCAGAGCCAGTGAGCAAATAGTATAATTCAGTCAAAGATGGAGGAAGAAGAGCAACATCAAGTTTCAATTACAGAATTCAGTGATAGTCAACTTTTCTCTCACCTAAGTTACCATTTGAGCAGCCCTGCTGACTAAAAGAGTTTCTTCTGACTTATACTGGGGGAGATGAGGCTTACAATATATTTCATGGGAATGACTAAGCGAGGAGGCTGAAATCAGTCATAAATCTTGTCTGGAACAAGAATGAGAGCAGACCCAGGGTACTAAGGCTGAAATATTATTCTTTTAACTTGATTGGTTTTGTGCTCTAAAAGCTTTTGGGTGAGGGTTGTTATACTCTTGCTTTACTAGATGCTCTTCTATAACACAGACATGCCATTACACTCTTTGTTCCCTACAGCCATTTTATATAGTGATTCAGTTCCAACACAAAAAAATACTTCCCCTCTTCCCGACTGATTATGTTTTTTACAGCTTTTGATGGAAAAGACTGTCCACCTAGTGATACCCTGAAGGTTGCAAGGCACTTCATAACACCGTCAGTCATCCTGTCACACTCTGCTATTAGAAAACCTCCTTTCACTTCTGTCATAACTGGTTTTCACTTCACTTCATGCCACAATGAGTTTTCCCCAAGTCACTCTTGTTAAATTCAGTTCCACAACTGAAGAAATTAATGTCTAAGCACTCTTTAATCAGAGAACTTTTCACTTCACATAACATCTCTAATCAGATACTATCTTTCATATGGATTGGAAYCAAAAATGTCAGAAAAGGTATCAGAACCACAGCACAGGAAAACATGGGAAATTAGTCCATTCTCAGAAAGCTTTGTTCCCTGCCACATATGGACTGATTTAAACACAGAAGCATGAGGTTTTAATGTGCACTCTAGTTATTATTTTTATCTATTTAACTTTAAGCATCAGGGAATTCATCTCAGATGAGATACAGGGAAATCCATTTTGTCTCTGATTCAGTAACCAAGCTGAGCTCATGTCAGGCTTCTGTCTGGGAATTTCTAGAGGAAGGTGAAGATAATCACTGACCACTCAGTTGACAAGAAATGTACCTTCTCCAAATAATGTATCTGCCTGTATCTCCATTTTATCATCATTTAGAGCCTTTCCCATTAGCCATTTTTTGGTTGGAACTTAGTCAAGAAATGCCCCCTTTGAAATTAATAAGGTTGAATGAAAAAGCAACAGAAGGATAGCAAATCATGACCCTTTACTCATATACTTTTATGAAAAATGTCACACTATACCTTGAAATGTCAGGCTYATTGTTCAAGATAGAACATTTCTCTTGCAGAGAGTTTTAAGAACTACATCTGTTTTCCAGGCTATTCTTTTTCTGGCTTGTTAAAAATGAAGACAAAATTTCATGCGACTACTTAAAATAAACATCTAAAACCCGCAATATAAAAAGTTCATGTTTGTTTAGAATTGCAAAATGGCATATTTAAGTTATCAGAAAAGTGGACTGTGTGAAGCTTACACAGACTTATGCTCTATGAGCATTATTGCCAGACAATAGTATTTGAAAATAAATAAAATTACGGGTAGAAAAATACAACAAAATAATGCTAAAGAAATTTCTACCAAACCAAAGCAAATTAAATGCTGATATATTAAATAAAATTAAAACAGTAGAGCTGACATCTATGAAGAAAATCTATCAGCTTGGAGAATGAGAACTGATACTGTTACTGATGCTTTTCAAGCAAAGCAGCATGTCACACTGTCAAGAAATATCAGAAGCAGTTAAAAATCAAAGCAATTCATACTAAATAATATTTTTAATTACTTTGATGGAAATAGATTAGCAATTAGCTTGCAAAATGAGCCTAAACAGGGAAACAGCTTAAAACAGGAACTATTCCTGTTTTCCCCTTTTAAACCTTTTTTCACAAAAACAGGAACAGAAATGAAAAACATTCAAGTACATTACATCTACAGAGTAACAGAAAGCAAAAATTTACTGTCACTTCTAACACAAGTACTAAAGTGTATTGGATGAAGTCGGTGTGTGACAAGCTTTCAATAAGAAGGAGGTATTTCTTTACAGAATGTTACACTGTGAAACTTTTCAGGATATTTTGGATGCAAAATATTTTTGGGAGTTCAAGAAGCAGTTGAACCTGTTTATAGAAATATCTGTCCAGGGTTATTAGTACAGAACCATTACCTCTGACTTGGGAAGCACCTAGGCAGGAGATCACTGGAGATACTCTGTAGAGTATGCTGGAAGAGCACCACTAGATCTTTGTCCTGTGCTTACACTCTTCCCTTGGCATTTGTTTTTGGTAACTATTGGAGATAAGATGCTGGGATAGCCATACCTTTGGCAGCTGTTGGTGTTACGTTTTTATGAGAAAGAAAATGCACTACATTCCAAAACTTCCAGAGGCAATGCCTACCACCAATACCAACTCATGACCATGCTCTGCTGTAGGGCAGTGGCAGGCAATCGAATTCCCACTGCTTTCCACCTTGCACACCAGGGAGCCTCCAACCAGCAAACACAGGAACATGGAGACTCTCTCTACCACGTGGCCTTCCCAGAAATAGAAAGAGATTGCCTTGATTATCTATGGATAGGAAGAATAAGAGAAAGCAAAGGAAGAGCCAATGAAGTCGTGTTCAAGATTGCCAGGGTAACAAAGAAATATTTTGAGCAGGGCCCAAGTCTTAACAACCTTTATTATTGGAAATCCTTTGGCAATCCATGGATATTCTCCTCATTTAGTGGTTAGTCCATGCACTGATCAAGAAATGATGAACAGGTAATTAAACAGTATGTTATACAGCACAAATTCACAACATCCAGCTCTACTAATTCATCTCTTCATTATCAAGTGCTTCCTTTCAGTACAGTCGTTCTTATTTCTTTGCTGCTTAACTATAGAAAGTTCAGTTAAAGCAGGATGTGCAATAAATCCATCTCCTTAACAAGCTCCTGTACAGCAGGAGTCTTTGCAGGCTCTGTTTATACGGACAGCAGCATTTTTAGTTAATCTCGCCTAATCTAGCCTAACCAATCTTTTATGGAGAAATCCAAAGCACAGAAAACTGAAAGCATATTGTTTGTGAAAACCTCCATATGCTGAGAGCAACTTATTTCTTAGAGCAAGTGGCAAAACAGTTGGACCATTTTTCTTAAAGATGTGACAGCCAAATGCTGAGACAGAACAAAGACAGCGATTAAAAAAAATGACATAGTGAGTGGGGATGAATATGGTCTATCATTATGAACTAGATTCACACTGTGACTGGCAGGTGACAGACCAGATTCTTTGTAGTTTAAATTATTTTGCAAATGTTCATGCCAATTTATGTTCTTTTCATACTACTGATGTTATTACAGTTGCAGTATTGTAGCTAAGTGTTAAAATTAAAACATGCCTATTTCTCTTTATTGCAACTAGACCATGCTTTCACTGTTTGGACATGTGTAGAATCAGGAAAAATCTTCCTTTTCTTCTTCCTCCTCCTCCTCCTGCACCTTTCCACCCCACAGTTTCAAACTTGAGATTTGTACTTCATAAAAGAAAATCACAATCTCCATTTACATAAGCAGACAGAATCTCAGTTAGCATCTCCTATGATGATTAGGATGTATAATTGCAGTCGGTATATTCACTGATTTCTTGTTTCACTAAACATATGTTCAGAGGGTTAGTGACCCTAAAGAAAAATACTGACCTCAGCTTTGCCTCAGTTAATACTTCCTTTCCAAGTTAATTGCAATTTTCTTGTTGGTGAAAATTAAACTTTATGTAAAACTGTTATACATTAAAATTATGAAGAAATTAAGAAGCTTTTATGCTGAAATAGTAAAATGCAAAAAGTCAGGTCAGGTTCTCAAAACTGAAAGCCACAGCTCATTGGATTACTGATCAAGAACATGTCTTGATGCCTTATCTCTAATTCAAATATATTACCTTGTAGCAAAATAAATGCAATACAAGCATTAATTGACCATATTTACTACCATGGAAACAGCACTTCTTGCCTTTAAACAGCTTTACAAACATTAACTAGTCTCCAAAACTGCTGGGGAGACAGGAAACCACTGCATCTCTGAGGATCTGAGTCAAAGTAGTGAGACGACCGAAAAAGGCTATTAAATTCTTAAAGTAACTACAGCCAATACAGAATTACTTAGCTTTAAAATACAGTAAAGTGAACTTCATTACACAGCTAACGAACATAACAGGTCGTGTCAGTCTTGTAAACTTACATCTTAAATACATATGTCAACATTTGGAACAAGTTCTAAGTATTGGAATAACACTAAAATAAATAGATTTAGATTTTCATTTCTGGTGTAATTAAACTTCTAAAGTACTGCTTCACATTGGTATCATACACAAATGTTCAATTACTTGCCTTATATTTTTAGGATATATATAATATAAGATATATAATAATATATAATATATATATAAATAATATATATATAGCCTATATTTTTAGGATGCATTTTATAATAGCATCACAATATGGTTTTGCTTTCTCAATGTCACAAACATGAATAGTATAGGAACAACAAGGGAATATATTCACTTAAGAGCACAAGAATTGTGCTATAAGAGAAAAGTTTTAGTTCAGTTTTGTCTCTAGCACAATGGCTGTTAGGGGAAAATCAAAAGATGCATAAGCAAAGTAGTCCTTCATTTCCGATGATGTCTCAGCTGACAAACTTAAACTTTAGGGACATCTGGAACTGGAGATTGTATGTGGACTACCTTATTTTATAGTTTCTGAATGATCTATCCTCCACTAATCTGTCTAATCTCTTGCTTTGAATTTATTTATAATTTTGTCTTCTAAGACTTCCCATGGCAACACTTTCCATATGTAAGTTAAGTGTTATGTGAAGAAGTATCTCCTGTCTGATAATTTTGGAGACATCCAATTAAATTACTGTATGTGACAACTCTGTTCCCTATTCACCTTCCCTACAGAATTCATTGAAGTCTGCTGCATCTCCCTGTTGCATCTTTAATGCAGCTCTGGCTTGAAGCATAGTCAGAGATAACACTTCACAGGAGCACAGAAGACACAATTTTAAGTCCTAGATCATTCGTAATATAATTCCAGTAATGTTTACCATTGCCTTGGGAGTCTTTTCAGTCTTTCCCGGCAGAGCAGACTACATTAGTTGCTCAAAGAAGAGGGAGCTGATTTGCATAATGCCATGCATTAATATGAAAGGTTTTGCAGTTCATTGGAAAGTTTCTATTATCATAAAAGCTGGGGTTTTTTTTGTGTTGCTACTGGACTATTAGCCAGATATCAGCTTTGGTGGTCAATGTTTCCTTCCTGTGCATGCAACCAAGATATACTTCTCCACTGGCCCATCCAAACCAAAACCCCGGAACATTTTTGTAGACAATAATTTTATGAAACTTCCATTTTCTAACACAAAGAAAAAAATGAAACAACCCTGAAACTTTTTGATTCATGAGTCTATCTTTATGCAGCAGTGATGAGAATGAACAAACCAACAAAAAAATCATTGCTTTTCCATCAGTGGAAGAAATGAGTTTTTAGTTCCTTTCTCATTTAATCTACACCTTTAGTTTTATAGAGCCATGTGAAATTTGTCTAGTTTAAGAACACTAACTTTGGGGTCAGACCGGGCAAGAGATTCAGCTCTTTTTGGGAGAAGAGTCAGGAAAGCATAGCATGATCTTGTGAATTCATTTCTAGTTCCCAGAAAGCCACTTCTCTGTAGACAGGAAGTTGGTGATACAGAAACCAAAAATTCCATTTCCAAATGAAAATTAAAATTTGTTGGCAGGATGGAAACCACAACATTAGACATTTCAAGCAAATAAAGGAAATAACAGGAAAAGTCACTCATTAGACAGATCAGTGCAGGATTACAGGGGAAAAAGAATTATTCAGCATAATTATACCAGGAAAACTTAAAATTTTATGAGTAATTTTGCCTATGAAATTCACAGTGTTGTGGAAGTCTGGGAGAAAAGATATCATGGCTTACCAGGTCTATTGGCTTTTTTTTTTTTTCTTTTTTATCTTTTCTGCTTTCACAAAAGTCATGAAACTGATTTACTTTAAAACATTTATTTGATCTGATAGTGTTATATAAAGAGGTATATTGGTAACTCTGAAGGAGACCTCACGCTAAGAAGTTATTTTTTCCTTTCTTCTTAGGTTCATATGAACTCAGAAGATGATCATAAAGTGAAAACACTTTCTGTTTACTGACTCACTGATGTTAATACTTTTCAGCATTCTCCTCAGGTCAGGCATTATGATAATCATGAAAAGTTGCTTGAGAAATCAATTCCCATATCTACTAGCAAAAATATTGAAAAACTGAACATACAAAGGCAAATAGAGAGATTTTACCTGTGAACGAATTCATTTACTTGTGGATGTGATTAGGCTCACAAAAATGTTTTTGCCAGCAACCCAACGGCACATAAAGCATTGCTCTGAGAGAGGCATTTTTTTCTGACAGCATGACTAACTGGTGACAGTGGTTTCACTTTTACTTATCAGTGGTCTGGCAATGAACTTCTGATCTTTTTAATTAAATGTTTGGAGGTCAGCCACATTTACAACTGGCTTAATTAAATGCTACATTTGCATGTTGAGATCAAATTTGGCTTTAAAATGATACTCTGTTCCTAGACACAGGTGTACTGGGCACCACAAGTAGTGTTTGTTAATAATGTGCTGATGTAAATAGTCAAACTCAAAAGCAGCAGCAGGAAAGTTAAAGCAAATTATTCGACAGCTATAACAGCTACGACTGAATCCGATCTCCACAGTAGTGTGAAGTGAATGCACCACAGCTAAGGAAGGAGCCAAGGCTTCAGGTTGTAGAAAGGTCTGACTCCCTGTTTCCTTCTCCTCCTTTTACCAAAGTAGACAGTTCTGCCTCCTGTTTGCTTTTAAAAATATTATTATACAAAATAACAAAATTATAAACTGCACTTCTATCTTTATCCATCAGACAAGTGTTTTCTCTAACAAAGCCTCAAGTAAGAACTGCATGCTAAATTTCAGTTCTTCTTCCCATGTATTTAACAGTACTCTAAAAGAATGGAAGAATACAAAAAAGCTACTTTTTGGAAAAAATACGGAAGTTTAAATAAGCTGAACTGCTAAAGTTAGAGAAGCTCCCACTGAAAAAGCCAAAGGCCTCTAAATGCCTTTTAGCCTGCAACAGGGACGGGCTGGATGACCTGCTAAGCTCCTTCTACCTTTTTCTCATTCCCTGATGTACCGAGGAAGCCATTTGCTGTTCACAAGTGATGTTGGGGCTGTAAGCCCCTGGCACCATACCACAATATTGAGCGCCATCTCCTGGCAATTTTCAAGGTAGGTACTCAGGCGGGTGTACACACACCGGTGTTCCGTAGCGGGATGGACAAGAGCAGCCTGTTTGATCAGTAACTCCTGGGAGCACGCTGGCTGGAACAGTGACAGCACATCCCGTCCCATGCAGCTTGTCCCATCCAACAATCAACAGCTTCTCCTTAGTCATTCAAAATCAGAAATAAACTCGATAGCTAACATTTTACATCTAAAAAAGTATGTAGATGAGTTCCAGCAATGTTTCGAGTCATCAGTGGGTTAAAATCCTCTGAAATGCATGCAGTAATTCAATCCAATTGATAGGTTTTTTCCACTTAATGATTAAAAACCCAAATTTGCTTCTCTGGTCTTCCCACCTCTACTCATCTGTGCAGAGCAAGCATTTTTGCAAGCAGAGGAGACAACTTTGTAACTCAACCAATCATGGAAACAGATCTGTCAGCTTCCCATGCCTGTATCCTGAAAACTCTCCAGACCATATTTAAAACGCTTGCATAAAACCTACACTTTCCAATCACCAAAGAGTAGGCAGACAACATTCCTGTTCCTCAGCGTGTGCTCTCCCAGTATGCACATATCCTTGTTTTCACACTCTAAATTATTGTGTTTCTAAAAAAGGTCAAACTAGCTCATAAAAAAAAATACCACCCAAACTACCAAAAAAACCAACTTTTTGGTTTTTTGCAAAACCGGCTGCTGCCTTGCCATGGATATGTTTGTTGCCATGGCACAGAGTAACAGAATAAAGCTGATTCCTTGAAGGTGAAAATCTTTGCAAGTTTTGAAGCTAGCAGCTCTATTTTAACCCCCTGCACAATCCTGTGGTATGAAAAATTTTGATACTATGCCAGCACCTTTGGTATATGACAATAACAAAACATTGTGACGTGGAATGCCACACTGGTATAAATTCTCCCACAATCTTAATTTTTTCCACACCGAATAAAGATTGTTTCTCAGCTGGAAAATGTCCTGATAATAGAAATAATTCTTTCTTTATTTGGTTTCCCATGCGAGACTTAATTTACTGGTTCAGTGTTTCTTCCAGTGGTTAGTCTGGTCAATGCATACCAAGAACTCCTAACAAAACCTGCCATCTTTGTACCAAGTTAATATCATTACACAGTTGCTATATGTCTGTCTGTATAAGATAGGCAAAGTACATCCATTAATTTACTCTCTTTTAAGTATTAGAAAATCATTAACTCGTTCAACTGGGCTTTGTTTAAGAATCTGTAATGGTGGTTATGTAGTGTTTTCCTTGGCAATGCTACAAAAACTCATTCAATTACAATTCTGGTCCCTAATGGTTTTCCTCTTATCAGAGTCATGGCAGGAATTTGAGTGTGTTCAAAAGTCTCTTTGTATCTCTGTTTACACTGTCTCTCAAGGTCCTAATTTATACATTTTGTTTTGCCTTTTTTAATAAATGTTGTATTCAGAAATGCTGGGGTAGATGAATAACCAGATTTCACCCAGATGCTTGTTCTCAAGCATGTAATTCAAAGTGCAGTACATGAGAGCCACATCCACTCAGAAGCAAACCCGTGTCTGCAAGTGTTCCTCTAAAGCAGGCCTTTAAAATCTACCCCAGAAATCTGCATGGTCCTCCTGGAGTAGGGTCTCCCTACCAACCACAACGTTATTCCAATTTGCATTTTCAATCTCTCATGTTACCTTTTCTTCAACTTTATATCTTACTGTTGACCCTCAGAAATCTATGCTAAAAGAAAAAAATGCAAAATATTTACATATGGTAAGATTCATGTATGGATCTTTGTCCCATATCATTGCAACCAATTACACTCTACATAAGATCCTGAAAGCTGCAGACCATCTATCACCACGAGTGGTTTCAAGTGCTCTCCTTGGACTAGGAAGAATTCCTGGATCAAAAGGACCAGATCTTGTCCCAGAGAGCACTGAGATCAGCAACTAAGTAACAACAAAATGAAACCAACTCCAACCTTGACATGCTCTTCTCTGGCTCAAGTTCTTGAATGTCGTCGATTTCTATCTCCTTAGGACATACTAGACAATAGCTAGCTGATCTAAATCTGATCTTGCAAGGCGTAAAAGAGTAAATCCAGAGAAAAGCTATTTTTTTGCTCATATGCTCATCAAGAGCATTTCCCTGAAGTCCTTAAAGATAATACCTTAACAAGTAATTCTCTATAAATTGCTTGCATTCCTTAATGTCTTACATCACAACTGCACAGTCCTGTCTCCCAGCAAGAAGTTTCATCAAAGACAGATTTGGGAGGAAAAGCGGAGTATATAGAGTCTGCTGTTGTGCGCATGAAGTCTGAAATGGGAAAGAGAAATCAGAGACAGAGTACTAATTAAGCATGGACACTTTCAGCTAAGTTAAAGAAAATATGCAATTATTTTTATCCAGAAAATACACACTTCCAGAGTTTTATACAAATATTTATAAGGACATGTTGCAATTAGCTAAAACATAGCAACTCAGCCTGCAACTCAAGATTTGTAAATACAGTTTTGCAAAGTGAGCTGCATTTGCTGGTTAGTCAGACGGCCTGAACCCCTTGTGACCCAATTTATAGCGCTCAACATCTAGAAGTACAAACATTCATACTGACAAAGTGGCAATACAGAAAGGTGATTGTATATATGCATATAGATATATTTTTGCAAGTGTAAATTAAAGCAAACAAATTTTTCTCTTCAGGACTGAATTTACCCTGTTCCTAATACACAAAAATTTATAGGAAGTGATATAAAGTAATGAAGAAACATATTAGCTTTGATATGCTAGTTATGTAGTAATTATAGTTATTATCTAAAGGATTACTTTGCATGTAACCTTAAAATGTTAATCCTGAATCTCAAAACTGTTCTCAGATTTATAATCCATCTGCAAATATGCTGTGCTTTTCAATTTAAAAAAGCTTCTAATTGCATGAGTTGGAGCAGATTTCCTCAGTAAGGCTACTAATTAATGCAAAATTATTGCTGCGAGTGAGATTTGGAGCTTCATAAAAGTAAAGCTAACTTTAAAGGAGTTTGTTGGGTGTTCTCCTACAGAACTGTGCCTTGTCCCTGGAATAGGAAGTTGCATCACTGAAAGATGCCGAGTTTGTAAAGTAACATGAGGGTGCCAATTTTTCTTATGGATGTTTGTTTCTTTTATCTTATACCCGTGTTGAGATCCTCCAACAAGCCTGCACATTAGCCATTTGCCAGTGTAAATAGATCTAATTGCAGAAGTAGGGTGGTAATCAGCAGCTTATAGTGTCCTGAAATTAGGAAGCTGAAAGCACAGTCATAAAGCTGTATGCTCCTCCAAAGAACTAGCAGAATTCTTGAGTATTTTTGTCCTTTTACCCACTATCACACAGATCAATTCATTCCTCCCACAATTTCAATTTTTAAAAATTCACAAACAGGTACCTTTTGTGATGAAATCAGTCTTTCATCCAAAGTCTCATAATATTGTTGTCTTTTCCACTTGATGGTATAAGTAATTGATAGGGTTCTCGTTCCTTTAAAGCCAGGATGTTGTCATCACAGAAAGCTGTAGTTTAAGACAATACATGCAACTTCAATACAGTCACTCAAAGGAACAAAATTAAGCAGGTGAATACATGCTCACAAGATTAAGTCCTAATCATTTTTACCCTAGGGGGCCAAAAATCCATTAGAAATTTGGTATTGATACAACCTTCTGTATGAGTGTATGTTTAAATCTAATTTTTTCTCTGCGTGAATAGTTTTACTACACATTTATATCCCTGGAAATGGTGCTTACTTCTGTAAACATCTTGAACCACAGCTGCACATTGTCATTAAGGAACAGTCCTAAGGAAAATTGTGTATGTTAATCTTATTATAAACTCTTTCAACCAAAAACCATTTTGTACTAGGCTTATAGAAATTTTCTTAAATTCAGTATGCTGTTACACTACTTCCTGTAGAATCATCTTCATTTCTCCTCCTCAGGTTTTAGAGAGGTCTCTCTGAACATTAATCTTAGATGTTGTCCCTTAACTGACCCTGTAACCCAATGGATCCACCCATAGAGCTGCATAAGCAAATAGTTCCAAACTTGATAATGAATATAGTAAGTAGCTTTGTCTTATCTGAAGCACAGCAGTTTCTAATACGGTATTTGCCATTCATTGTTCTTTTTCACCACTTCTAAAAATGACTTCTGGTGTAGCTGCAGAGAATTTTCAATCTGATTTTCTTTTTCCATCAGACTACTTATAGGTTCTCAACTGGAAGTGCAGGAGTAATCTAGGTGAACAGAACTAGTTGCAGTCTAAAAGTTAAGAGCATGTAGAAGGATCTTGCTGAATGAGGATAGCTGAGTACCCCCACTGAGAAAGCAACACAGCTCCAGAGTCTGGCAGTGAAAGCCAGCTGGAAGACTATGTTTGCTGTTTGTATCAGAGAGACTTCTGCTCTCCAGAATACCCACGCTGCTGAGCTTATTCAGACTAACAGTCCCAGCAGCCTCAGTGCCCCTGCTCATGTAACCTACTCCTTACCAGTGACTCAATCTGAATAACAGGAACATGAAGAAAGGAGAATGAAAGTAGCAGGGATAAATTCCTGTCCCCTTGGAAATGACAGGTTGCATTATCAGTGACCTCCATGGGGCCAGGGGTGCTTTTTTTTTTCTCCTTTTTTTTTGTGATTAGCAGAACATAACCAACATTGTAAATCTGCAATAAAAGACATAACTCAATATCACACTATTTTGCACACTTTAGGAAGACTGTCTATCCCGCTGTCTCTAGCAGCTATGCAAAGGAGTGCTTAAAGAGGCTCCTAACTGAAGACACTTTTATAGAGCATATTTAGGTAGGGTTCTACAATCCTAAATTGCTGGCCATTCACTTGGCTGGTTTCATCTACCACTTGATTACCTGGCCCTTAGGAATTATGTTTTTTAAGTCTTTTTCACTGTGCAAGTTCCTTTATTTTTCTTGAAAGAGCAGCTGAGATTCTTATCCAATAGCTTACTCTTTAAAACTGGTACTTAAAAATACCAGCAGCTTTTAAGGGGCTTGCAACAGCCACAAGTGTAGCCACTACTTTGTGTATTGTCAATTTGTAATTTGGTGGAGACATGAAAGATGCTTATTTTTGGAACAATGTGGCTCTTGGAAGTGTAGGCTTCTCTGCATAATAAAAAGAACCAAGTCAAGAAATCAATACATGATTCATACTAATAAAAATCTATTTAATATAATGATACTGAATTGCTATCAGAGCATAACATGGTTATAGGATGTGAAATACTAAAGGTGATGAATATAATCTATATTTGCTTGTTTACAATAAACTCTTTTGCTTGTTTATAATTACTGTTACTTGAATAAAGAGCAGTCAGAAACCAGTGTGCAGCTGTTATGTTATCAAATCATACAAACCTGCCGCAACACTTCTAAAAATGGAGTTAATGTATTTCAGATTTTGCTTAGCATTTTGCTATGCATATTTTTGCTTCCCTACAAAATAATTATTTTAAATTCAGGCACCTTCCAGTAAGACTAGAAATTTTGTAGTCACTTATGATTACGTACTGAGCCTACATATTTTTGTAGTGCAATCCAGAGATGCAAGCATAAACAGTTTTTGACTCTTGCACAGAAATGGGATGTTTCATGGTAATGAAAAATGAACAGCAGAAGATTGTACTGGCAGTCCTTCCAATGGAAATAATTGACATGATGGCATGGCCCACCTGATATCTAGCCTGAACAGATTGTGAAAGGACATTGAAAGAAAGGAAAGGGTCAAAGAGTACAGAGAAGAAACTAGTCAGAGACATTCGTTACAAGACCATAACCATGCACTATTTAAAAAAAAAAAAAAAAAAAAAAAAAAAAAAAAAAAAAAAAAAAAAAAAAAAAAAATTAAAAAAAAAAAAAAAAAAAAAAGAAAAAGAAACTAATACCTTAAAAAGTGTCAGAAAGGCCTATGGTCCAGTAAAATCTCTTCAGAGCCAGAATAATATTAACCTCACATAAGCTTATATATGCATTTCTAACAACTGTGCTACATAAACAGCTATTTAAAATATGCTGCTTTTGCTCTAACTCAATTTTAAAAATCTTGCAAGCACTAAGATCCTCTAAAATATATTGCGCTAGGTTAGGGAAAAGCAGTTGACCAGTACTTTTTCCTCATTAGCTTCATAGGACTCAGCATAGACAAGACAGAATGTGCGTAATTGCAAACTACTTAAATATTCCACATAGATCTATTTTAAGCACTCATATTTCAATCAATGGTTCAGAAGGAAGCTGCAGTATAAACACACTCCATTCAACCAGATTTGCATATTGGTGTCAGTAGTTTGAATCAAACCAATTAGACCATGTAGTTATCTATGGAAAACATATGGCAGACCGATAAAAACCCACTTCTATGTTTAAAATCTACAGTATTTCATTTGCATAGCAAAAAGCAGCTGAAGGAGGATGTTATTCTTCAAGGACTAGACAAACTGATACAAGGACAACTCCTTGGACTGGATCCTCAGCTGGTATAAATCATGCTGAATACACTGGTGAATTGAAATAGAACTACTCACTCTAAAAGCAAACACGTGCTCATATAGACACTGAATCAAGCACTGATTTCTCTTTGTTCTCAGTTCCTTATCTGTAAAATGGGGCTATCCCATTTTCTCACCCATTCTTATTTCAATTAGAGCAAAAGCTCTTCAGAAAGGGCATTTTCTATTACTTTGTGTTTAAAAAAAAAAGAATTTGCGAGAGGAACACCATCTTGTTTGAGCTACTGCCCTAACATGAATAATGGTGATGGTACCTCAACCTTTTTATCGCTAAGTTTTCCCTTTCATGGTGGCCTAAAAGCTTTTCTTAGCTCATGTTTATCTTCAGCAATAAATCATGTTTTCATTGCATCCCTGCCTCATTGGGGTGCAAATAACAAAACAAGATAAATTAAACTGTAAAGCAGTTGCTGAGGAAAGAAATAAAGAAGGACAGATAGATGAATTTCACTGAGAAAGGCAACACTGTTTCTAAACATTACCGTTTACTGTTGCTGCTTCCCATATTAAAAAGAAAAAAAAAAAAAATCAACCCCTTTGAGCACAGTGATTCAGCTATAAAAATATCTGGTCTGCATGACATGACTAATTATCTCATCAGTGCCATGTTCAGATGACCAGACCTATATGTTGTTCTGGTAATATCTGTATGTTAAACATTTAAGCCCTTCTTAATAATATGTTCATGGCTCCTAGACTGCTCTTTTACTGAATGAAGCACCTGCATGATTTGTTGGCTGACATCATTTACAAACAATGACATTGCTGTCTAGAATGAATATCAATTAAAAAAAAGAATGAATCCACTATCGTCTATTTGAAATTCAGGCTTAGCACTGCATAAAGTGACAATATATGCTAATTTCTCCCCCCTCCTACACATTCTTCTGCAAGTAAGTCACATTCTTCAACAAGTAAGTCAGTTCACTGCAGATAAATTATTCCACAACTACTGAATCATGAAACACCAGGGGACGTGACCATGGGTCAGGACAACATAGCAATTTTTTTTTTATTTTCATACCCCCCCCAATATATATATGTATATATTAAAAAAAGGAAGATCCTGGTATCAAAATCATCCACATCTAGACAGTAGTTAGAGTTCAAGAAGAAAACAAAATGTTGTCTCTTTCTCATTGGTATTCTGATAGCAAATGCTGAAGCAAGGAACTCTGCTAAATGTTGTCCTGTCTGTGAACCCTGAAATAGCTTCAGTCCCTTGTGAAGATTTTGCTAAGTTTCTATGAATTATATTCAATAGCAAGGTTAGTAATAAAAATAAGTTTTGGAAGTATTACAACATTTTAGTTAAATAAAAATCCTACCACCTGAATGCTGAAGTTAATTAAAAATCACACAAATCTCTGCTGATACCCCAGAAAAGAATGTCTCCCTCTGCATATCCAAATCAAATACTTTCCCAGACTAGGTGGTTTCTTTTATCGTAGAATCATAGAATCATTTACATTGGAAAAGACCCTTAAGATCATCGAGTCCAACTGTAAACCTAACACTGCGAAGTCCACCACTAAACCATGTCCCTAGGCGCCACATCTACAAGCCTTTTCAATACCTCCAGGGATGGCGACTCAACCACTTCCCTGGGCAGCCTGTTCCAGTGTTTGATAACCCTTTCAGTGAAGAAATTTTTCCTAATATCCAATCTAAACCTGCCCTGGCGCAACCTGAGGCCATTTCATCTCTGTGACATCCACTTGACTCCTTAACCAAAGTAGCGGTAGTTTGGTCCAGGCTCCAAAGGAGGTAAAGGCCTAAGCCATAACTGGGCCAAGAGCTTCTCTAGTTCCAATCTGTTCTCTGAAAACCCACAAAGGAGCAGAGTGACACAGTGAGCATCGACGCATAGGAGCTTGGAACACCAATCATGCAATTAACACATGAATAGCAGGTGGCTTTTCCAAGACTCATTTATCAAGGAACAAAGAAAGCTGTGGGTACAAGGAGTCTCATGCATACCTTTTCCATTGCATGCAAGTTGACTACAAGCCAACCACTTTATTCCATAAATACAACAGCCTAAGTGAGCCTTCTTTGAGCTCTCCCTGCTAAGCAGCCTGGCTGCATGGCGGTGGTCTCCCCTTGAGCTGGGACACCTCTCAAGGTTGCTCCTCGAGGCAGAGAGACCTTTCACCAACGGCAGATCTTTGGTAAGCGACCGATACCGTGCATGACCTTGTATTATGGTAACTTTGATTTGTGTCTTGGAACTTTGATTTTTGTCTTGGTAACTTTGACTCTGCCTTGGTATTTTTGAATCACTGTTCAAATTATTGTGCAGTACAGTAATAAAGTGAACCTTGCCATCGAACTTTGTTAAGTTGCACTTTTACAACATCATATTAAAATAACTTTTGCTAATACCTTTGACATTGTTTTTTAAGCAATCTAAATCTCCCATTCACGACACTCTCATCATATCACTTGTTACCGGGGAAAAGAGACTGACACCCACCTCACTACAACCTCCTTTCAGGTAGCTGTAGAGAGTGTTAAGGTCTCCCCTCAGTCTCCTTTTCTCCAGGCTAAACAGTCCCAGTTCCCTCAGCCGCTCCTCGTAAGACTTGTGCTCTAGGCCCTTCACCAGCTTCCTTGCCCTTCTTTGGATGCGCTCCAGCACCTCAATGTCTTTCTTGTAGTAGGGACCCCCAAAACTGAACACAGTATTCGAGTATTCGAGGCCTCACCAGTGCTGAGTACAGGGGCACAATCACTTCCCTACTCCTGCTGGCCACTCTATTTCTGATACAGGCCAGGATGCCGTTGGCCTTCTTGGCCACCTGGGCACACTGCYGGCTCATATTCAGCCGGCTGTCTACCAGCACCCCCAGGTCCTTTTCCGACAGGCAGCTTTCCAGCCACTCTTCCCCAAGCCTGTAGCGTTGCATGGGGTTGTTGTGACCCAAGTGCAGGACCCAGCACTCAGCCTTGTTGAATCTCATACAATTGGCCTTGGCCCATCAATCCAGCCTGTCCAGGTCCCTCTGTAAAGCCTTTCTACCCTCAAGAAGATCAACACACCTGCCCAACTTGGTGTCAACTGCAAACTTATTGAGAATGCACTTGATCCCCTCATCCAGATCACTGATAAAGATATTAAACAGAACTGGCCCCAATACTGAGCCCTGGGGAACACTTGTGACCAGCCACCAACTGTATTTAACTCCATTCACCACAACTCTTYGGGCCTGGCCGTCCAGCCAGTTTTTTACCCAGCAAAGAGTAGACCCATCCAAGCCATGAGCAGCCAGTTTCTCCAGGAGAATGCTGTGGGAAACGGTGTCAAAGGCTTTACTAAAGTCCAGGTAGACCACATCCACAGCCTTTCCCTCATCCACTAAGGAGGTCATCTTGTCATAGGAGATCAGATTAGTCAATCAGGACCTGCCTTTCATAAACCCATGCTGACTGGGCCTGATCACCTGGTTGTCCTGTACGTGCCGTGTGATGGCACTCAAGATGATCTGCTCCATAACCTTCCCTGGTACCGAGGTCAGGCTGACAGGCCTGTAGTTCCCCGGATMCTCCTTCTGGCCCTTCTTGTAGATGGGCRTSACATTTGCTAACTTCCAGTCAACTGGGACCTCCCTGGTTAGCCAGGACTGCTGATAAATGATGGAAAGTGGCTTGGTGAGCRCTTYCACCAGCTCCCTCAGTACCCTTGTGTGGATCCCATCTGGCCCCATCGACTTATGTGTGTCTAAGTAGTGTAACAGGTCACTAACCAATTCCCCTTGGATTATGGGTTCTTCATTCTACACCCAGTCCATGTCTTCCAGCTCAGGATGCTGGGTACCCCGAGAACAACTGGTCTTGCTATTAAAGACTGAGGCAAAGAAGGCGTTAAGTACCTCAGCCTTTTCCTCAGCCTTTTCCTCAGCCTTTGTCACTGTTTCCCCCTTGCATCCAATAAAGGATGGAGATTTTCCTTAGCCCTCCTATTGTTGCTAATGTATTTATAGAAACATTTGTTATTATCTTTTACTGCAGTAGCCAGATTAAGTTCTAGTGGGGCTTTGGCCCTTCTAATTCTCTCCCTGCATAACCTCACGACATCCTTGTAGTCCTCCTGAGTTGTCTGCCCCTTCTTCCAAAGGTCATAATCTCTCTTCTTTTTCCTGAGTTCCAGCCAAAGCTAGAAAGGAAGGATAGGCAAGGAAGGAGAGGCAGTGGGGTAGCCCTGTATGTTAGGGAGTGTTTTGACTGTCTAGAGCTTGACGATGGTGATGAAAGGGTCGAGCGTTTATGGTTAAGAATCAGGGGAAAGATTCATCTAAATGATTCTATGATTCTATCTCTTCTGAAGAGTTTATAGCCTGTATGATCAACGTCCATATTTTGGTTTTAGTTTAATCTTGATACCATATCACATACTCTTCATTGGATATTTTCAAAGTGAAATTTGACATAAAAAGAAAAAAACAACAATGTAAGTATTTTTTCTACAAGATCTGACATTAACAGAAGCATTTCATAGTGAGTGGTTCTGTTCTCAAATATAAGAGTTTCAGGATTGAGTTTTTGGTTTCAGCCAGGTAAAGAACTGGAAGTACTGGACACAGAAGAATCCAAATTCTATATGGAACAGTCCATGTGGTTCAAATGTACGTGTCTGCTTAACAACTTCCCAAAAAGCAAGCCTGGATACTTATTCAAGGATATTTTAACCTCTTGGCTCTAAAGAAATTGATGCTCAGCAAGAAAAGTACTATATCCTCTGCCTCTGAGTAAAAAGCATGGCAAATTTTATTCCAGGTGCTTTATCCTGCTTATTGTTCCAATAGATTAAATATTTACACAATTGATTTATCTTTGTGTCGGTGAATAATGTCTATTGAACTCTCTTACAACTTATCAATGAACATTAATACTATATCTTCCTTAGATATCCATGATACGAATTATCCATGCAGACCCTAGGAATATCTTATTGCTCTAAACAAATGATTCTRCTTGTCCTCCACATAACCCTAATCAACTTTTTGCAGTCAGCTTGGAAAAACAAACAAAGCTTGTCTCTTGCCTTAGAGTCAAGTTCAGTTTTAGCTGATCTAAAATGACCTCTCTGTTCTCCTACCTTCAGTACAGTTCCCAAAACATAAACTAGTCTCTGCTTTCCTTTAAGTTTTTGTTAGAATATACAGAAGAAACAAACCTGAAAGAAGTATAATTTACTGTTTTAACCTTTTTTCTCTGAAAAGTTCTTAATTTTTCAGGAAATAAATAACACCTTATATGCAATTCATTTATCTTTTCAAGAGTGCATAAAAATTTTTCAGCTAGACAAAATATCAAGCTCCTATATACAAGCAACTGACTCTGTAGTCAACCAGAAAACTTTGTTTGATCTCATTAGTTATCACTAGACACAGAATTTTGATCCAACCCTCTATGGAAACTCTGGCCTTTCTATCCTCGCCCTCTGTTCTTAGTCCTGCTAGTAGGATCTGTACAATGAAACATGTTTTAGCAGCAGATGTTATTACCTTTCTTTTAATTTTCTTCCTACATTGGGTGCTTTTCCATTTTTCATTTGTTGAACAGAATTGCTGACAGCCAAGAAATTCCATTATTTCATTAGGAAGAGCTACCTAATGTTGGTAACTTCTTAGCAGTACTCTTTGGTTACCCAGAAATTATCTTTTTCCATACAAAATGGATATTTGAAAGCACACTGAGAGCTACATCATATTAACTATTCATAATGAAAAAAAGATTCAGCTGTTTATACAGCCTTGTTCCATGATGACCACAGCAGGGGTTTCTAATGTAGATGTAGAACAAGATAGTACCAACATAACCTCTAAGCATTTTCTTGATTCAAGTCCCCTTTAAAATTCACTTAACACTGAATGAACTGAAAGAGCAGAACAACAGTCACCTAAAAAGAAATCAGCAGTGATTGAGGATGTATATATCAGGGTTCTGGGGTGACCCACATCTCTTTTATGCTATTTAATATCTTCGAAGGTAGCACAGTGATGAGGAACGATAGCAAATCTGCTGCATTATTTTAATTTGGCTAGAGGAAATGATATACAGTTGGAAAAAGGGAAAGTAAGCCACATAAAGAGGACTGAATTTGGAAGACAGTAAATCCAGAAGTGAGTCTTGGAAGTTGAACCTAGATAAATTTAAATTAGGATTAAGATAAATGTTTAAATGGGTTGTGTCTTCAAATTTTAAATAATCTTCCAGGGAAAGCTGCAAATTCTTCCTTGGGCACCTTACAATCAACATGGGATCTGTTTGGTATTCATGCTTCAGTCCAATACAAAGTACTAAGCTTAGTAAAGGAGCAACTAGGTGGTTTAGACAGGAGGTCTGACCCAGTCTCATGGCCTTCCAGTTTGATTTTTTTTTTTTTCTTAAAAAAAAAGCTGGTACAAGAAGAATGAATTTATTATTCTGAAAACCCAGATAACTCCTGGACTTAAAACATATGAGCATTGAGATCGCTATATGTGTTGTTCTACAATGGGTGGACTTCTGCATCCCTCCCATCTCTGACTCTGCTATCACTCTGCAACTTCAGAAATATGTGGCTTAAGGACTTCAAGAGTCTGTCAGAACTCCATGCTCACAGAATTATCAAAAACAGTGCTCAGTAATAATACAGATTCCCACCTCAAAAACTCTCCAATGTCCAATGACAACAACTTTACATTCTTACATTAAAAAAGTGAAGCAAGACTTTTATTAGCTCAGCTGAGGATGCAAAGAGAAAAGATAACTATATTTAAACATATAAACAGGCAACAATTCACATGGGATTATTTTAAATGTGTACATAACGCAAAGAGAGGCAGCAGTTTAGTAAATTGTCTGGAATACAGTAAATATATATTAAGAACAAATACAATTATTGAACTGAAATGCTTCTTTCATAATTTGTCACCAAGAAAACAACAGAGAAAGCAAAAAGGAAAAAGAAATCCAAGAAACTTATCATTTCTTCACTGCACACTTTGTCAAATACATCTTTCTAAAATCTTATCATTCTCAAAGGAATAACACTTGCTTACAGTAGGTGTCAGTATATAAATACTTGCAGCAAAGGTGAATTTATTTGAGACTAATGTTTACAAGGCCATGTACTGTCCTTGCTCTCTAGAAGAATTCTCTGATGTCAATAGAAGTTAGATTGAAGGTCACTTATGGCTCAAATTGCTGCTGATGCTGTATTGGAAGGATTTACTTCTACATTGTTAACCTTTGCTTTCAAAGTTTTATTTCTTGACCATAAAAAAAAAAAAAAAAAATCATTCAGGGCTGTTACTTTGAAATATAATGTACAAGGTGTTAGGCTACCAAAGTTATTCTTTAAAATATTACATTAATGTAAGGGGCGGGGGGAACAAAACAAACAAAAAACCCCCACAAACCACAGAAGCAAGTCTCAAATATGATTGACTTTTATAAAAAAGGCAGTGGCTTTAATTTTAGTTTCAGACAAAGATAACAGGTAACAACGTTTTGTAAATTTCCACAACTAGTCATAATTTGTCTCAGTTATGGCAAAGTACATCATACTAAAACACCTCTTTACCTTTCATTTAATGGATTCTTGGATACAGTGCATTTCTGAATACAGTGCAATGTCACAATGTATTCTGAAAATGTGACAGAGGTGTTGTCAAGTGACATGTTTTCAAAGAAACTAAAGCAAGCAGTAGTTGACACAGGTCAGAAAGAGCAATCTGTCAGGATGGTGGAGGAAATTGGGAAGACAAGATTCCTAGCGATGTTGAATGCAGAGTTTGAGCACTGATACACTAAAGGCTCTGTTTCATGGAAATACCTTTGAAACTATCTGTAGTAGTTGCTGCCTTGAAGTGCTTCTCCCACTCTCCCTTTCTTGGAAGTTCCCTTTCCACCCTCTCTGTTGGAGCTCAGCTCTCTGTAGAGCAGCTGCTGAACTGCAGAATTTACAGCTAGGGACATTAAGTTAAATCAGAACTTATTTCAGATACCCTCCTGTTCTATGCTGCAAATTGTGGCAGCTCAGACACGTTTGGAAAGGAATATAAATAAACTCACAGAGGGCTGCCCTCAGTAGGATTAGCTAAGTCACCAGCTCCCACAGCTGGTTTCAAATCCACATATGAGGGTAACATTGGAAAGATGGGTACACTCCACCTTCAAGTGCATCAGTAACATTTCATTCTCATCTGTGACAGGTTGCATCATTGTTATTCTCTGTTAGAATATCTAGCAATAGTTAAGCATGGTTTAGAATTGAATTTATAGGGTTTTGTAGCCCTTTTCTTTCTACTTTGTACATTGCCTTGAGTCCTACATCTTTTCTTTGATTTACCCATTAATCCTTTTTTTTTTTTAGTTTTGTTTTGAAAGGCAAGCATATCTGAAAAAAATGACAAAGTTCAGTCTACCTTCATGGAGTCAATTGATCAATATAAATGGGAGAGTGAGCTGTCTCAAGGGAAATGATCTCTGATGGGTGCCTTGAGATAAGCCATGGAAGCTGAATCAGCAAGCCCTACTGCTGCTGTCCTAGTCGGATGTAAAGTGCATTAACAGAGAGCATCAGCATCTGCTGGCTTTGGAGATAGTTCTCCCAGAAAGGAGTTAGCCGTAAACTCCTCTATATTTGCAGACAAAACCATTAGATAGTTCAAAGGTAAGAAAAAGTGAAAGATACCTTCACTTTAGCTCTTGCTCTACCTATAGATTCAGAAGTTAGGAAAACTGCATATAATGTTACTATGGGGCCAGATGGGATCCACCGAGAGTTCTGAGGGAGCTGGCGGAGGAGCTTGCCAAGCCACTCTCCATCATTTATCAGCAGTCCTGGTTAATGGGGRAGGTCCCGGACGACTGGAGGCTTGCCAATGTGACGCCCATCTACAAGAAGGGCCGGAAGGAGGACCCGGGGAACTASAGGCCTGTCAGGCTGACCTCGGTGCCGGGGAAGATTATGGTGCGGGTCATCTTGAGGGCGCTTGCAAGCCATGTGAGGGACAATCAGGGGATCAGGCCCAGCCAGCACAGGTTCATGAAAGGCAGGTCCTGCTTGACCAACCTGACCTTCTATGACCAGGTGACCCGCCTAGTGGATGAGGGAGAGGCTGTGGATGTGGTCTACCTGGACTTCAGTAAAGCCTTTGACACTGTCTCCCACAGCATTCTCCTAGAGAAGTTGGCGGCTCATGGCCTAGACAGGCGTACTCTTTGCTGGGTAAAAAACTGGCTGGAGAGCTGGGCCCAGAGAGTTGTGGTGAATGGAGTTAAATACAGTTGGTGGCCGGTCACGAGCAGTGTCCCCCAGGGCACGGTTTTGGGGCCGGTCTTGTTCAATATCTTTATCAATGATCTGGATGAGGGGATTGAGTGCTCCCTCAGTAAGTTTGCAGATGACACCAAGCTGGCTGGCAGTGTCGATCTGCTTGAGGGTAGGAAGGCTCTGCAGAGGGACCTGGACAGGCTGGATCGATGGGCCAAGGCCAATTGTATGAGGTTCAACAAGGCCAAGTGCCGGGTCCTGCACTTTGGCCACAACAACCCCATGCAATGCTACAGGCTTGGGGAAGAGTGGCTGGAAAGCTGCCTGTCGGAAAAGGACCTGGGGGTGCTGGTTGACAGCCGGCTGAATATGAGCCAGCAGTGTGCCCAGGTGGCCAAGAAGGCCAACGGCATCCTGGCTTGTATGTGAGAAATAGTGTGGCCAGCAGGAGTAGGGAAGTGATCGTTCCCCTGTACTCGGCGCTGGTGAGGCCGCACCTCGAATACTGTGTTCAGTTTTGGGCCCCTCACTACAAGAAGGGCATTGAGGTGCTGGAGTGTGTCCAGAGAAGGACAACGAAGCTGGTGAAGGGTCTGGAGAACAAGTCTTATGAGGAGCAGCTGAGGGAACTGGGACTGTTTAGTCTGGAGAAGAGGAGGCTCAGGGGAGACCTTATCATGCTCTACAACTACCTGAAAGGAGGTTGTAGTGAGGTGGGTGTTGGTCTCTTCTGCCAAGCAACTAGCGATAGGACGAGAGGAAATGGCCTCAAGTTGTGCCAGGGGAGGTTTAGATTGGACATGAGGAAAAATTTCTTTACTGAAAGAGTGGTTAAACATTGGAACAGGCTGCCCAGGGAAGTGGTGGAGTCACCATCCCTGGAAGTATTTAAAAGACTTGTAGATGAGGCGCTTAGGGACATGGTTTAGTGGGCATGGTGGTGTTGGGTTGATGGTTGGACTCGATGATCTTAGAGGTCTTTTCCAACCTTAATGATTCTATGATACT
This sequence comes from Phoebastria nigripes, assembly GCA_035582835.1. Lineage (NCBI taxonomy): Eukaryota > Metazoa > Chordata > Aves > Procellariiformes > Diomedeidae > Phoebastria > Phoebastria nigripes. Next base: position 7,456,013 of record JAYKAV010002220.1, read on the forward strand.
ATTTACAGTAAGCAGAGAAAAGGGTACTAAGCTGCCCTGTTAACCTGATGAAATGGTAGCAATCAATGCATTAAAATCAAAACAGACATGCAATTAGGTTCTTGTTTCATAGTATGTCCCACAGTTTTAACCATGCACTGCATCTTAAACATGAATGCCAGAATTTAAAAGTGAAACATCACCAGCTAATGGTTTTAGGACATATTATACAAAACGTCCGATATTTGTGATGCAACAAGATTAGACAGACCTAAGCAGAAGGCAGAAATTGCCTGTCCCCCTGTCATGGGGACAAAGAAGCATAACAAACATTAGGAAACTTCCTGGAAACATCTTATTTCTAACAAATAAACAGGCATGTGCATGAATTCCCCTAAAACACCCTAGCTCTGGGTGAATGTGAGAAAAACAGTGGATATGCGTTGAGTGTGGTACAGAGATGACTGAAAGCCATAGAGTACTGATGTCTTAATGCATTTTTTAAGCATCTGAGCCTTTGGAACTGACAGAAACATATATTCTCCCTCTTGATATTTTATTTTGGAATTGGTGAGGGATGACAACAACAATGAAACAGCTGTGGCTCAGGCTAATGAATATTAATTTTCCAACACAATCACCTGTGAATATACATCCATGCTTTTTGTTACATTGCTTTATGCACTATTATACAATACGTTTGAATAAGGCAATGACTAATACAGTATATAAAGACAGGATGGCAAGTATCTTTTAAATCCCAAACTATGAGATACAGGACAGAAACACAGCAAGAAATTCAAAGAAAAAAAACCTCTAGGGAACTACTATAATGCAGGTACCTAACCTGCTAATTATCCACCACACATACAGATACTAATGTCATTTCAAGGGTAGCAGGGCTGTTCATCATTCGTCAACTCTACTGCTCTGTCGTGGTTTAACCTCAGCTGGCAACTAAGCACCACACAGCCGCTTGCTCACCCCCCGCAGCATGATGAGGGAGAGAATCGGAAGGGTATAAGTGAGAAAACTCTATCCCAGCCAAAACCAGCACATGCTCCAGCAGCCTGCTTTCCTGACACAAGGTAATGTAGCATAACCAAATATGACAATTCACAACACTGTATTTTAGGAAAGAACAGCATGAAAAAGCATCTCCATCTGAAAGGCACTTCTAATCTGAAGGACTCCGAGATTTCAAACAATGAAATGTCACTTGGCATTTTGTGAGAATGCGTATGTATACAGGCACACGTGAGAAGAACCAGTTCCAGACTCWGTGCTGGACCTCAAAAATTTGCAGTTAAATTTATCTTTAGTACCTACTTACCACCTCTACCTACCTAGATTCAAAGCAATGCATTTACAGAGAGAAACTTTAGATAACTGAAGGGAATCTGATTGTGAATGTTGACTTTGACTTAAAGGAGACAAAACAAGTAAATATAAAAATTATTGCCAACTGATATAGGTACATATCACTTCTATTGAAAATAAAATACATTTAAAAAATGAATGTTAATGTTATATGTCGCTAAGAAAGTTTGTAGAAACTTTTTTCATTGCTTAGCCTAGTCAAACATTATCCCACAACCGTTTTGATGTTGGCCAAATCCCTAAACATTCTAGTAATTTAGAAGCAATTCCTGTTTATTTTTAACTCAAATCACTGTAACAGTCCTGTCCTTCAACTCTTTAATTAGAGAATCCTAACTGAGGGGTAATTCTTACTTACATAAGAAATATAATTAATTTAGCTGTAAGTCAACATGGAATTTGTATGTTTTTTCCTGTTTGCTTGCTTTTATGTATTCCTCTACAATACTCTGTGTTCTCTGGCTGAAGAGGTTACAGGGGAAGCTTTGGCTCTAATGCACTAGCATGAATAAAATCTGAAACATCTGGTGAAAAGACACCTGACTGAACATGTGCAGCAAGCAGTGAAGTCTTTCCTGAGGAAATTGCTCTGTGAAGAAGAGCAGTGTGCTCTCCATACTGTATTCCCTATCAGATAGCACTGATGGTGCCAAACTGCTTTAAAATATTCATGGTAAGTATTTAATAACATTAGGGCTTTGCTGAATCAAAATTATTCTAATAAAGTGGCAAACTGTCAAACGATCAAATATAACTGACATAATGCTGTTTGGGTAAACAGTTTCCATTTCCCTTCCTAGATCTCACATTGTTTCTTCTTGCATTTACCCCCTGAAGACAGGGGATGTAACAAAGAGACATTCAGCGGTGATCAAAGAAGCAATGTTCACCCATATTCTATTTCAGTAAAGAGGTTACGATTATAAAAAAGGAGAAAAAAATCAGGTTTCTCCACCAACAGGTTCTTGGCATACTTCTCTTTCTCTAACTTTTAGTTTTTTCCTGGAATTCTTTTTACATTATTATCCATTCCCCCATTAAGTTGCATTGTTTCCCAGAAATGTTTATGAGACTCCCCTCAACAAATTGTTGAACTTCATTAGCCTGCTGTTTCACCCCTTTTCCAGTTTATTGTTGAAAATATTAGTTACACTGAAGGCATTTCCGGATCATTTGATACCTACTTTCCTGGGCCTGTATGGAAGATTTTTTACAGCATGTCAGGAATATCTCCTGGAAAAAAATATTTCTGCCTTGATAACAACAACAACATCAGTAGCTGGAGGTCTACATCTAGTAGGAGTGGACAGCCACAGCACATGTTCAGTTTGATCATCACTGCTTTGACCTTACTATGCTGTATCTCATTATTAACTTAACATGCAGTATCATTTAGCATATGGTGCATCAGGGCTTGCAGCAGAGAGAGAGAGTGTTCAGGACTATTTCCCCTTTTTACAGCAGTACATTTGTAATATCCCGAAGGCACAGCAATGAATAATATTCTATTGTAACAGCAGTGTAACATGGACCGGTCATCAACGCACACAATGGACTTGAATATAGACATTTTTGTCTGAAGTCAGCTGCAACAGTCATGGAAGAGCTGGAAGTTTGTGTGCAGTGATGCAGCCTTTCGGGATATAGGATGGACATTGGGCACTGTTACAGGGATAATACACCTCTCATCTTTTCTATCTAATTTTCTGTCTACTGATGATAATAGGAATTAAGAAAAAAATCCCCTGAAACAAACACACATGCCCAACCACCCCCCTACTCAGATCTAAAAATAACACATGCAATGAATATAGGCATTTGTTCATTAACTTCCTTTTCATCCAGTGCAATCTTCTCCCTTTGATATTGTAATTTGGATGAATTTATCATCACTAACATACTTTTTAAGAACAGAAGAAATAGTAAAAATATTCTGCTGGTTATCCTGTTTTAAATACAGCGACGGTCAGTAAGGTGTCACTGATGCCTTTCCACCATTTTATGTTTTGACAGAAGATCCTCTAGGTGCAGGAGGTAATTCATTTCCAAGCTCTATCAGTCCTCGGTTTCTTGCCGAAATTTCCATAGGGACAATACATTATGGTGTTAGTTTTTATGACATGAATCTCTTCCACTAGTAACTATACTGAGAGCACAAACTTATTTCACGTAGGCCATCAATCAGTCTTTAGAGTGCAAAACCTTAGGGTTACTGCTTTGCCAGTCTGGTCTGTCAGTAGTGATTTAAGGAAAAAGTTTTGGAATATCATTACCAGCTCTCTGGGCCAGTCAGACTTCCATTCAAAACAAGCAGAAAATGTTTCCTATGAAAAAGCATTGATCAAGAATCAGAAGAGCTAGATTTCTCATGTCTGTCAGTTAGCCACACAGTAATTTTTATTTATCTTATACATTATAAAGAGTAGTCATTCATACATTTCTATCAGCAACAGCATTACAAGATTTGAAAAACCAATCCTGACTTTTATCAGAGGATACTGGCAACAGAAAGCTGTTTTCTAAACATTAAATATATTGAGATTGGCATCAATAAAGACATATCCATTTTAGTCTTATGGGATGCTCAACCATCTGCCAAAGCATCAGCTGGTATAAGCTGATGTAGCACAACTGATTTAAGAAAAAAAAAAAAAAAAAATTCCAATTTGCAGCAGCAGAAGCTCCAACAATGTTTTGGATCAGTGATTTCTGTCTTGCTATAAATCTTGTGTTTCTATAATTATGAAGGCCATTGTCAGGACTGAACAATATACAAGTCCATGCAACCAGACRTGATACAGCTGAAGGTCCTGAGGAAGCTGACTTTGATAAGGCATGGTGCTCAGGGACTTTCCTGATGACTGGAGAAAGGCACATAACCCATCTTCAAGAAAAGCAAGAAGGACGTTCTGGGGAACCTCAGTCTGTGGGAAAATTATGGAGCAAGTCCTCCTCAAAGCCATTTCTAGCCACAAGAAAAGAAACAAGAAAAGTGACAGGGGAAAGCCAAAGTCCAGCTGGTGGCCAGTTGCTAATGGCACCTCTGAGGGATTAATACTTCATCACTGGGCCTAATATTTCTCAAGGTTTTTATTAACAACCTGGATGGTGAGCAAGAGAACACCCTCTGCAAGTTTGCAGATGATACCAAAATGGGGGTAGTACCAAAATATACCGAGAGTTATTACCTTCTGTCTGGCACTTGTGAGACTACATCTGGAATATTTTGTCCAGAGTTGGGCTTCTCAGTACAAGACAGACATTGACACAATGGAGCAAGTGCAGCACAATCAAGATAATCAGGGGGCTGAAGCACAGAATATGGGTCTGTTCAGCCTTAAGAATACATGAGCATGGAAACACTTACACCTGTCCCTATATTGCTGACAGCACTTGCCCCAGTGCTTTTCCTTTCAGAGTACATTTTCATCATTAATCTTGGAGGATCTTGCCTGGCTCTGAGCTATTTTGGTATCCACAGCAGCATTCTGTCCATCAAGAGAAATATCACATTAAGGAGGAATAGCAGCAATTACAAACTGTGAGTAAGTACACACAGCAGTGAGAAACTGTAATCCTTATATTAACTGCATCCACAATATACTTCTTATTGTAACTAATAATAAAGGCACATCCTCCAAAATGTAAATATAGTCTATTTTAAACTGTAATAAACTTGGGGAAAATGCTATTCAACCAAACAAGCATGTTATATGTCAGTCTTCACAGTTTCCAGTAAAAGTGGACATTATCAGGAGTAGACATTATTGCTTTTTAAATAGAATTGTGCTTAACATTGTTTAACAGACATATGATGATGATTATTATAGGTTGGGCAGGCTAAGCTAAATCTTACATCTTGCTGCTTCCATGCCAATTTACTTTAAAACTGTTACTGTAAGAGCCCTAACAGGAGCAATACCACGGAATCAGCAAGTCCCATCACTGTTGTTATATCCAAATATATCCAGATGCGGGTACTGAAGTATGAAGATGTTGTAAGTGCACATGTTTTAGCCCTTTCACAAAAGCACAAATGAGATGAGATCATTCAGAAGAAACCTATTGACTCTACCCAGCTGAAATGATCACTTGCTACCTTGCAGGCTGCGGATGCCGGTTTTGCAGACAGCACAGGGACTCCAGCACTCTCAGGAAGTGGGCAGCCGTCTGATTTCATTAACTGCTGCCATCCAGCAGAGCCAAGGCTGCTGGACAATTCAAGTTTCTTTCACATTATGAAGATTTTTTATTTCTTTCTAAGAGATAAAACTATAAAGGGTAGGACTATCAATGGATAAGCCTTAACGGAAGCAACTTGTAACTCATAGCCTCACAGGTGAGGCTGAAACTACCTATAATTTGAAAGGCCTAATCCTGTAACATATAGGATATTTGCCTACTTCCTATTTCTGGGGACAGAAGCCTACCTAGATAACAAAGACTATCCTTGTACAAAAAGTAACTCTTAAGATATTCTGTAGGTTTGAGGGCTTGGGCACAGATTTCTTCTTAAAAAAATACTTTAAAAAATTCCAGGTCTTTGGAAACTGTCTAAGCTCTAATTTTAAACTTTATATAATCTCAAATATAGACCACCTCAAAATTTCTTATTACTTGAATTGGGCCACTGCCATAGTAAGCTTTCCTGTAGATGAAATGGAGAAATGAAAAGCTGCTATTTCCTTTGTTTAGCAGAAGTTTTTACTCACTCAAAAGTAGGTCTGTGCTTCTGAATAACCTCAAAAAATAAATATTCATAAAACAAAGTACTGAATGTATTAATTCCATAGGAAACCTGAAACCATCCATATCTAATATGTACAGCTGATTTGGGATACTGTAAATTAACTTTCATTTAAAAAGGGAGAAAAAAAGACATTTTGGTCTCATATATGATTTTCTTCTACATTAATCACAAGTCTACCTCAGTTTCAAATTTGAGAATTTGGACAGAAAATTGAATACCACAGGAGCAGTTTGCTACCTTTTACTGCTGTTAGCATTTACCAAGCTATCTGTGGCTCTTAAATTGTTCTGTTGTGGTCTGCTCACTGGATCTCACCCCATCATTTTCATTGTAAAATATGGTATTTTGGCTGGTTTTCCACTTTCTTTTTTTTTCTTTTTTTTTTTTTTTTTAATGTTGAAATCAACGACTTGAACACTTTAACAACACTTTACCCTCTGTAGGAAGAGTAGTTCAGTGCAGTCACACATACAAACTTGAGGATAATGACAAGTTTGTTCCAATATTTTTGTCCCACCTGTTTCAGAAATGTATAGTTTTCAGTTACTATTCAGCCTGCCAGACGATCAAAATGAAAATGATTCTCACTTACATGGCTTTCCCTGGGTTTGAAAATCCTATTTTTTAGAAGTGTGTTGATTTGTACCTTAAATTCTGCAAATATAGGAAAATATGAGGCTGATTTTTTATTTAAATTAGGATACTTTAGCTGCATTACCTTCGCTAATCAATAAACCTTTAGAAACCTGGATATCTAAACATCCAGTCTGTTCTGAATTGCATAATCCTTATCTGAATATTGTGCAATAACTATAATCCTGACAAAGCAGCAAAACATGTAATTTTATACAAACATCATTTTCTAGTCATTCTTCACATCACTGTGAAGTGCTAAGATCAAACCCAGACTATTCAATCTGCAAAACTAGAACAAGAGTATGTGCTACATCAGAGCAGAGGGACAAAGAAAGGGGACCATAATGTCCCCAGCTCTCTGGCAGGTGCTCCACAAAGGACGTACTTGGGCTACCAAGGGAAGCAAGGGCCAGATTCCTTCCTGTGAGAACATCGATCAGCCACAGAGGGCTTCCTTCTCTCCTGTGCTGAGGTGATCCAAGCACAGAAGAGCTGGATCATGGAGCGTAATAGTTACTTGAGATGACATCCATTACTTCCTACCATAACAACAGAACATTTTGCTTTCCACCCCGAGGGTCATAATTCTGAGTTATCACCTAGTTGAGACTTCTGCTTCAAGTGTTTAGAAATATTGCTTGCATATAATGAATTCTGATACATTAGTGAGGCTTCTCTGGGACTCCCAACAATATAGCATGCCCTCTAGCAATTCCCAACAGCTTAGCAGAGCTACAGATGCTACAGTTTGCAGTGTTTTATTCTTATTTCACCACTCTGTGGCCTAAAATTAGTGCATTGGTACAGGGAAACCTGGCAGCTCCAAGTATAGATAACCATGCTGCAAATGAGGACACCTTTACACTGTGGCATGGTGGTTCCTTCCACAAGCTTGAAGAGGGCTGTCAAACAGAGCTGTACTCTTTGCATGATGCAGTTCCCTCCCTGATCTCTGCTGCCCTTAACTACACAGTGCAGAAGAGCAAGACTGACACTGTTCTTGACTGACAGTTTACCTTCAGACTCCCGGATATTACCGTTTATCTGTTTCTTGAACATAGTGGTAAATCCCATCATTACCTCCTGAATTCAAGGGAACTGAAGGGGAATCCTCCCCTCCATCTTCTAGGGACCACATCAGAGCTACACGAGTCACATGAGAGGAAGATGAGGAGAGGATACCCCCATAAATTTGATTTCTATTCTATCTCCAAGATATCAACCAGTGCTGTATCAGTTGCAGGGGAGTGCAGCGGGCAAGAAAGCAAGCACAACCTGAAATTCAATTGAATGAATGCAAAAATGCACAAAAATGATTATATTTTATTGCCACTGGACTTCTGTTCTGATTTCATTTTTATTTTACTTTGGGAAGCTGCTCTTGGAAAGTGAACATGGTGTGAACATTTGCTTTCTTGCCCTTCCTCTGTATGAAGGTCTCCCACATCTCTTCCTTTTTGGAAAATATTTTAAAGCAAGAGTGCTATAGCATGGCAAGCCTCTTCCCAAGAGGCACAGTTCTGCTTTGTCAAAATATGTGCAGGGTATTTTTTCCAAGGTTAGTGAATGGAACGTAACCTACAACATCTGCTAATAGCTAGAAACCTACTGTGCCTCTGAATTAGATTCCTATGACAGACGAGATGTGTCTGCCAGGAAAGAGGCTTTTAAAATGGGCCATCTATTATTTTTTAATTTACAGAGGTAACATATGCAGCTCTTCAGATATATTTTAGGAATTTGTTTCAGGAAAGAAAGAGAAAGAGGTGAGATAGGCACAGAAAGGATGAAAAGCACAGGGAAGAGTCCCCATGACTATTTTCAGTATCTACATTCACCGTCACACCCTAGCAGGATCTAGCCCTTGCAACAAGACAAAGTGCTAAAAGGCTGTTCAATCCCCGGGTCTTGGACACCTCTACCTCCTTTGGTGGGCTCAGAATACTGCATTTCTCCACTCAATCTTCAAGGCTACTTCCAATTTTCAAACCTATTCAGTCAGTAAAGTAGAAAAAATTAAAGCAATTTAATCCAACAGTTGCCAGGGCTCCTAGGCGCCCCCAGCCTGCTGCAGTTCACAGTACAGGCAGAAGAGGATTGTTTTGCTTTGGAAATTTTCGTACATGCTGCCAGAATTACATATTATGGGATTTTTCACTAAAAAAACCTTGAACAAAAAAACAGCCCCCTAACATGCACACATGCACACACACAGAGTGCATTTTTGAGGGTGGCAGTAGAATTTGCTGACTGGGATTTGGGAAAAAAAAAACCCCAAACCCCACAGAAACAACCTCCCTCCCTGCCCTCCCCCCAACCCCCACAAACAAATAAGTTCCTAAAGACTGGTATTCAGAACCCTGTCAGCTTCAGTCATAAATAAAAACTGAGTAAAAGACAGACACAACCTTAACAAAAAAACAGCCCTCATTCCAAAAAGATCATGAGAGATCACAATATGCCCTACATATGGATATTATGGATACAAGAAAGAACATTCCTAGAAAATCATAGGAAAAAAAAGACACAAGCAATCTTTAATTTCAACCAAACACTCAGAGTCAGGCACTACTTCAAGTCTTCCTGTTTTTCCAGCCTTAGCCCCCAGTGTCCCAGGCTCGACCCTCTCTTGTAGAGACTCACTCATGCCAAGGTGTAGTAATCTGATGTTCTACAAATATAAATAGATGACTCGCATGCTCATTTTCATTTCCAGCTCCCAAGTTTTTACCAGCAGAAGTGCGTCTGCAATTTCTACTAGTTCAATTAATTTGGATTTCTGTAACAAGTAGAAGATATGGCACATAAATTAAATATTTGAAACTAAGGGTTCTAAAGTTTGATTTTTCAGCTGAAGTAATCATTTCCATGCACAGCTGTTTGGCCTCTGAACATCTTAATTAAAACCTTTTGGGAGGATAATAAAATTTGCCATTCAATCCAACATTGGACAATTTTACAGCTGATACCAAATGTTATATGATAAACTTAGAGTTGAGTTTCAAAGCATCATTGGCAGCAATGACAATTAGAGACAGAGTTGATCTAAAAATTTCAGGTAGTAAGTTTCTCCTGCGCTTATTACTGAAGTGGAAATATTTTTATAACCCAGTGTGGGACTTTTTTCTAATGCCAGTATAAAARCTAGTTCATGTGCAGTCCAGCTGAAATTTAGTGAGACATGAGCATTAGTCTCTGCGTGAGCAATTCTACACACCTGCTACAGAAACCAAGTTTTTTTTAAAATGGCATTCTGATATCTATCAAGCCCCGCTACCTTCAACACAAACCACCAAGATGAGGGTAGCTTAACATAGAAAATACAAGCTGTCGGTAATACCCAGACTAATTACAAGATGTAAGGATGGAATTCTCCATTAATGTGCCTACCTTTCAATACATCCTCAAAAAATTAAAGAAAGCTCTTAATTGTTATACAATTTACGTAACGCATAACACATATACCAGGGCTTTTTAAAACCTGGACATCATATAACTTAAGAGATGAACCAGTGAAATTAAAACTTTGCTTTCATAATGTTCTTTGAGATCCTCCTTACTCCAGGCTCCAGACTATTTGTTTTAAAGTGCTGTACTCTGCTGCTGCCCTGGAGAGAGGGCAGCACTTCCCAGAGTGGCTCTCACCAGCTTCACCCAGCCCATCTTAGAGGGGGAGGTAAAGGATCTAGCAGGGCAGACCCACTGTAAGACGACCTTGGGGGAAAACTTCTTTCTGACCTCAGCAGAAGGCTAATTTAGCTTTCTGTATGTTGCCTTTCCCTATCAAGGCAAAGCTAAAAGGAATGTTACAGAGGTTTATGGATTCTTTCAAATACCTCTGCACCAAGCCGATACTGCAGAAGTCTCCTAAACACCTGGGCTAGTGTCTCAGTTGCAATTCCAGCAGTGTGTGATTTTTTTTGCTTGGTTGTTTTTGGGGTTTTTTTTTGTCATTTCCATATTTAACAGACATTATGCTTAGCTGTTTCGTACTCAAAGATTTTATTTCTGGTGGTAGGTACTTAGTCATCTAACACAAAAGAGAAATTAGCTTTCAGTGTTAAGAAGAAAGCCTACTTTATTTTTTTGTTGGTKGACTTTTTTTTGCTAACATTTGCAGATGATTTAAAATCTGGAAAAAAATTGCTATCTACTGCAACAGCAAAACAATTCATGTGAAACCACATCTGTTAATTCTTGCTGTGAATAAATGAACAATTCAATACTTCAAAGTCATACAAGTAACTTTTCTGCAGCCCAGTTCTTATTGGAAAGAAGTAAGGAGAAATAAACCRCTGTTGCTTTAGAAAACAAGGTCACAAGGAAATTCATTAGATGGACAGAAATCCTCAAGGCCTCGATTCTGCAATTAGATGCATGATACTGGAGGCCTGTGTCTCTGGAGAATCCCACTACTTTGAAATAGAGTTTCAGTTGGCTGCCATGGGGTACCAGACTAGTGCGGAGGGTCTGTCTCCACCAGAAGAATTGATGAACAGGACATACTTGAGTCACTATAATTTGCAAAGTTTTATATCCAGTTTAAATCAAGTAAACAGACTTTCTTTAAATTTCTGCCATAAAGAAAAAATCAGGAAACTGTTAATGAACAGGAAAAACAAAGACAGCGTCCTAATTTTGTGCTCTGCAATAGGAAGAATTTCTTCACTTTTTGCATACTCTTTTTTACCTTCCTAAATTAAATTGTCATTTGCTGGAAGGAAAATGAAACAAAACCACAACCAGCCCTTTATAATTTTTCTGCCCTCTGTATAACATATACTTTGAATGTTATCACCATTGAAAGCCCAGGGAAGTGTCTGTTCCTTCCCTCAGTGAACCTAGTCAGCATTATACCCTGCTGTATGCATGGACTCCATGAGACCAAGGACCACAAGACAATCTATGTACACTGTAGATATTAAAACCTGTCATTTGAATTGCAGCATAGAATCATAGAATATCTGAAGTTGGAAGAGACCCATAAGGATCATCGAGTCCAACTCCCTGCTCCTTGCAGGACTACCTAAAACTAAACCATATGATGAGGAGCATCATCCAGATGCTCCTTGAACTCTGACAGGCTTGGTGTTGTGACCACTTCCCTGGGGAGCCCGTTCCAGTGACAGACCAATCTCTCAGTGAAAAACCTTTTCCTAATGTCCAGTCTGAACTTCCCCTTATGCAGCTTCATTCCATTTCCTCGTGTCCTATCACTGGTCACCAGCAGGAATAGGACAAGGCCCAGCTAGTAGAAACACTTATCAGTAATTTTTTTTTTTTTTTAAGAGCTCCTCTTTGCCCATGGTGTAGCCACAGAACTTGTTTCACTGTATGCTGCAAAAAGAGCTTCTGAGTTTTCTCTAGGGTGAAAATCTCCCTTCCCATTTTTAATTTCACACATTGGAAGGATAAAGGGTGATGTTACTTGCACATTTTAAGGATGCAAGACTGAGGCAAGGAGTGTTAAGTGTTTATTGGCTTGAAATAATCAGTAGCTTGAGCTGCTTAAGCTATCATTGAGAGAAAATGTAGCTTTTTATACTACTTTTTAGGCAAATGCTGATAGAGCTAGGCTCATCTGGTGAACAAAGGCTTTGGTGTATGTAAGCAACCCTAGTGCAGAAGCAATGTGCCTATGCTAATAGGCATCTTGTGCAAGCAAGATGCTGTAGCAGGCACAACACAGTGTTAATATGACCATTTGCATCTGGACCAGAGRTGGTTCGTGTCTGGCTGGGTCTAAGCTCTTCTTTGCCTGCAGGTGATACTCTAAGGACCTGAATGTTCTGAAAATGGGACTTATAGAGAGCCTGCAGGCCCACATAATGAGGACTGCTCACAATAAGGCCACCCTAGCATTGTAAGGAAACCTGCAGAGGAAGGGAAAAAAATATCTCTACATAATTGTATTATCTTAATCATTGGACTGTCCTTTTTTCCTTCTACAATCTCCTGCTCCACATACTACCTGTCTTCCATCTTTCTTCTGGCAGAAGTTAATATGAAAAAACCCACCCTAAAAACCAAACAGCCCCCAACAGTACTTAAACTAAGAGAGGAGAAATCTTGCAGTCTTTTTTTTTTTTAAACAAAGATTAGCTACCTGAAAAATGCAATTAAACTTTCCTTAATTGTTTTGTTTTCACACTCGTAGCAGCTCTTTTTTAACTGAAGCCCAGCATGTATATGTCCTCTATGGAACAACAGGTTGTTTGAAGGTATTTTCTTCTTAGAAAAATTATACTGTCTAGGAAGCTAACATAAAAAGGCAAGAACTTTGCACTTTTCCATTTCTCAGAGAATTGGAAGGAGACCACAAAACCATCAATTTCTGGCTAAGAGAATAAGGTATTATTTTTAATTTAAAAGGGAATTATTCTGGACTTTGATAAATCAGCTTCATAAGAAGATTTAAATTAAAATAAAGTAAAAGGGAGCCCTCAAATGGCGTTTTGTTGAGAGAGAGATTGACATTGTATTTGAAGAGATTAAATTCAGATTACTATAGGTCCATATGCTAATTATGAAGTTCAGATTAACTATAAAATCCCAAAGCATAATCAGGCTTCTTTATTTCAAAGTCATGTCCTCTAAGTTGCCTTGTTCTGGTTTTATAAATTAGCTCACCTTGCTAATTCTAGTAAATGAAAAGAGCTTTGCCCACTGCACTGGAATAACTAAGGGATCAGTCAATACATGTAAGTGGGAATATTAGAAATTAGCCTTGAGGGGGGCAAAGAAAAAAGCATGTAAAATCTTAAAGGAGATCTTGATCTTTCAGTTTCTCATGCATCAAGCAAGAAGGATACCCTACTGGCAGGATACTATCAGGCAAAACACAAAACTGCATTAGCAGGGCTCCCCTTGAAATCTGGACTAGGGAACCTGAGTACTACTTAAGGACTAAACAGTACAGGTGACTGAAAGCTAATTTCTTCAGAGGGGTTAATTTTCACACTAAAATAATGTCGTAGAGATATTATATATAAAATAAATGCAATTAAATACATACATAAAATTAAAACATACTGAATTGAAGTAAAACAATAAATTTCCATACTAAAACTCTGACAAATGTTAAATGATTGCTCACAGACTTCGAAGGCTTGCTTCATGCTAGTTAATACAAACAATTTCTGGGAGTCTTATTAATTTAAGACAAAAGAGAAACTTCCTGAACTAACAACACCCAGGTTAAAAAAGGTTTTGTCCTTCAAAAGATAACTAGGAGAAGCTGGGCAACATATTGGGTCACTACAGTACAGTAGATGAATATATAGTAGTTTCAGTACTCAAGGGAATAACTAAGGCAGGAGACGCTGAGAGCAGAATATTTCTGCCTAATTTAGATTCCAGAGCAGAGTTTAAGCTGCTTATCAGCCACCAGGTAAGCTTCTATCTCTTCAGAAGAATACGACCCTCTCACCCACTACGCTCCAAACAATTACAGGTCATACACAATCTCAGTTTCTTCCCAAGATTATGATTTACTTAACCACAAGCTGTTATACTATTTCCCTTTTCCTCCATCCATCACAGACATTACAAATTTTAATTACCTCTTTGAGAATTTTTTTTTTGGGTCCCTGCATAGTTATGTTCAACAATAAAAGAATACAATCAACAGCAATTTCCCTCTGTGACAGTATGTTTCAGAAGCTGTTACTGAAAGCAATCAGGCAGACCTTGTGTAGTTCTGCCACTTCTTGAACTAGAAAAAGTTTTTTTTCATTTTTCCTTGATGTCTGTCACTGGACATATTCACAAAGTTGTCCATTTTTTTTCATCAAAATTGTTGATAAAATACTGGGTTTGCAAACAGTTTCTTTCTATAAAAGAGATTTTTCAAAACTCTGGGGGTGCTTTGGAACTGCTGCCACTGGGCATTGTTATGGTTCCAGTTTTCTTGTATCTTCCACAAGTTGGTGTGTTCCTCCTTCCAGTCAGGGATACCCATTGTACGTTGGCTTTGCCCTTCAAGTCCTAATTCCTAAGGGAAGAGTCAGTCTAATCGGTAACCGAAGTTGCAAAAGAAGAAAGAGATATTATTTCACAACTTATTTGCACAATTCCTAAATACTAGAATGGGGCGCTTCACAAATGAGATTTGGAGCGCCAACGAGTCTACTTTTAGTTTTACGTAGRAAGCAAGATTACTAGGAAAATCTCATCTTCCTTGCTTACCAAATATCCTCATTTTAAGGTACTCCTAGTCTTATTACAAAATTCCTCCTTAAAGTATCACCACAACTTGGAGCCCCCAGTGGCGGCCACAATCTACTGAAATTACTGGCCTCATTCCCAAAYTCATCACAATAACCCAAAGATCTGAGCACAGTGATCTGGGCTCTGTGCAAGGGTGGGAAGAACTAAAACAAACATCCATATGGTCTTTTAAAGAGGAACTAGAATAGAAAAAAGGATTTAAACAAGAAGTAAATTGAAATAAATACTGAATATACATAGTATTCCACTGTACTGATCAAGTGAGCACGCTAAAGATTGTATCTTTCCTGTTGCTAACAGAATTGCATTGAAGCAGGTCACCATATCTAACAGTGAGCACTTTGTACTACCTTGTGAAGACACTGCCAATCACTGTGTGGTCAGAATTGTCCTTCTAATTTTATTTAGCAACTGGAATACTGTGGCTTTTTCAGTTTATGATTTTTTTTTTTTAAATAAAATACCCACAGGAGCAAGATGAAGATAAATATAGTAGTAGCAGAACTTGACTGCAAAATACACCATTACATTTGGTATTTAGACTCTCTTATGACCCCTGGTTATGAAACATGCATAACATCCTTTGCCTCTAACCACACACCAGGGTGGCAAAAATCCAAAACATCAGGAACATGCTACAAGCTCATTATTTCTCCAAATAAAAACAGTGTGAAAATATATAGCTATCTTCACTCAGTCTACAGTTAAATCCTTTTATGGACTGCAAACCTCACTTAATATTAATGTGTACTTTGAACTGGGACAGTTAGTACTATTAAGAATAAATAACAGATTCCTGTAAATTCTAAGAATTTGCTACTAGTCATGAAAATGTTGATTAAATTTGGCTTAGCATTCATTAACCTGGCATAATGAAGAGAGTCAAATGCAGGGAGAACATTTCATTAGCTGCAGTTCAGCTTCAGATGGCATCATGCTGAGTCAAGCAGCTTGCCCACCTCCTCCTTCTCCAAAGCCACAGCTCTCCTTTGGAGCACTTGTGAGGGGAAACAGTTTCCCAAACTAAGCCTACAAATTCTTTTCAAGCTGTCTGTCCTCCCTCTGGAGTCACTCATGGCTAATTAATACTTGGTCCATTTGTCATCTTGTCTGCTCTTCCCTCAAATAATCAATTTCCTTAAAAAGATTGTGTTCTAGCACAAGATGGCAAACCCTGCCCCTCACTCATGCTACTCTTTAGGAGATGCAGCCCACCCAGATTTGGTCTCAATGTCAGTAGTTGTTGTTCTTTAAGAACAAATATTGTAGAAACTGCAGGAATTTGGGATCTGCACACAGAAAACATGCAGCTTGGCATAAAGGAACAGCCAGCCTCTTTCTGGCAATGCTGCTATAAATTTCAGATTCATCAGTTTGCAGATGACAGCATGGAGTCCACAGAGACATCTTTTAAATATAGAAGAGAGGTGAATTATTATCAGTATTCTTTTACAAGTGTAAAAAATAAAATTTTAAGTTGAACTGTTGACAGGATCTTTTTCTCTGATGTCATGGCAGGATTATCAAAGGCTACTTGAAATGCTGATGCTGAAAAAAGCCTCTGAAAGATACATAAAGGAAATCCTCACTGCCTAAGATAATGCCTTGGGTTAACCTTGGTAGGCAACTAAGCCCCACACAGCCTCTCGCTCACTCCCTGCCCAGGTGGGATGGGGGAGAGAATCGGAAGCGTAAAAGTGAGAAAACTCGTGGGTTGAGATAAAGACAGCTTAATAGGGAAAGCAAAAGCTGCGCACGCAAGCAAAGCAAAACAAGGAATTCATTCACTACTTCCCATCAGCAGGCAGGTTCTCAGCCATCTCCAGGAAAGCAGAGCTCCATCATGCGTAACGGTTACTCAGGAAGAGAAACGCCATCACTCCAAAGATCCCCGCCTTCCTTCTTCTTCCCCCAGCTTTATATGCTGAGCATGACGTCATATGGTATGGAATACCCCTTTGGTCAGTTGGGGTCAGCTGTCCTAGCTGTGTCCCCTCCCAACTTCTTGGGCACCCCCAGCCTACTCGCTGGTGGGGTGGTGTGGGAAGCAGAAAAGGCCTTGACTCTGTGTAAACACTGCTCAGCAGTAACAAAAACATCCCTGTGTTATCAACACTGTTTTCAACACAAATCCTAAACATAGTCCCATACTAGCTACTGTGAAGAAAATTAACTGCATCGCAGCCAAAACCAGCACAGGTAATATTATGATGAAATATACTATTAAATAGTGTAAGTGGAGTGACTATGGGGATTACACATTACTTGAGAAGGGATGAGACAGGATTCATCCAGGCTAACAAGACATAAAATTCATGCAGGCTTCATGAAAAACACTATTAATTCCAGTGCAAGATAAAAATTAACTGAAGTCCTCATCAAGACAATAGTCAATCTAGAAGAGTGCCATACCTGCAGGCACATGAAGGTAATGCTTGCACTTAGAGTGGGAATGCATACTGAACTTTACAACCTTCACCCACTACTATTGCAGTACTTCTGGAGATAGAGGAAAAACTTTAGCAATTGCAAGTCTTTGCAAAGCTGTTCAGTGTTAACCATAATGAACAGAACATCCTTCTGGTGCCTGAGAGGAGAAAAAGAATGGGGCTGTCTGAACCTACAGCAATTGCAAGCCTAGCATTAACCCAATATCACCTGCGGATCAGTATAATAGAGGATAGATTTGTCTCATTAGACTGTAGCAAGCATTTCTAGCCTAAACTTCTATAGAAGCAGATGTTAAAGGAAATGAGAAGTACTGTTGTCCATTACCAGACAGGAACCTTCTATATCATCCTTACTTTCTTCCTTCTCCGCCTTTCTGTATCCTGCCTCCTCCTCAACTGTGTAGGTCCAAGAATAAAATGGCATTCCTTAAAAGCAGAACAGAAAGCTTTTGTCTGGTCTATTGTGCTGTACCGTACTTTCATCCAGGCATTTGAGGCAGTGCACAACTGAGAAAGCAGTGTGGAAAAGGGATCAGAGCCAATGGGCACTGGAGCTATATTGACATAGTTGCCAGCAAGGATATCTGAAATGATGGCCTCACTCTGGCTGCCCTTAGCAGTTAACTAATATTTATTTGAGTGGAGCAAAGGAGATACAGCTGTACGCACCGCTGACATGCTAGGGAAGCAAACTAATTGGGCAATCCGGTCATTAAACTCACTAATCGTGTTCAACTGAAACATTCCCACGATGAGTTTGGAAAATACTACACTGAAACCTGTGCCTCAACATGAGTTTCTAGAAATGCAGCTCTATGTCCTGTATCATATTGCTAGACTGGTCCAAGCTACTCCATTTCCAGGAAGATTTTGTATTTTGAATAAACATTTTCTCAAGGATTTCTAGATCAAGTAGCTAAAATTTCTTCATAGTTTTAATTCTGCATCTAAGCACAGGCTTTTCTGTTCAAATAGCTATTGGAGACCTAGACAAGGCTCGCTAACAGAAGCAGATGTCAGCTTGCGGCTATTAGCAACAAGGGCAGTATTAAGATGAACACACATTTGCATATTAAAGATGTTACAACACCCTTTTTTTTGGCAGTAAGATTTTGCTTTTGCAAATACCATTGACAGAAGAAATATCTACCGACCCAGTAAGAATCCTATGAACAATATTACATATGCTGGGAGAATGACCTCTAAATTGAGGAAAAGTTCACATATTCCCATTAAGGCAAAATTAGTTATAACCAGACATTAATGAGATAATACAATCACTTCCTTTTACAGCTTCTCCTGAGAGTTAACAAGATTTTATTTCAGAGGAAATAGAGAAATAAATGTATATGTTACTCTCTTTGCCTTCCACTGTACATTTGGGTTTGGAAAGACTGAACGTTACTTACATTGAGGCGATTTTATTAGGCACTGTTAGAGAGAGCTTGAAACAGTAGTAGTAAAGTTTATGCCCTTTCTAGCTTCCTGTTCTCTTTTTAAAGTAGAACGATGGGAAGAAAATGTCAGTTGGAGACCTATTTCATTTGAGTTAGCCTATACTGAACATTTAGGAGTAATCTGAATAACTCCAGCACAGAACTTCATTATTTATGTGACAGCCACAGTCAGAGGCTGAACCAAGATCATGTCATGCTACGCCCTGTACCATCATAAAGTGAGATAAAAGTGTCTCTGTCCAGAGAGTTTACAGTCTAAATTTGGACTATAATCTTGCAAATGTCTTTGGATATTTTAAAAAAGGAAAAAGTCCAACTGGTTGCAATAGAACTTCTTGGCTACATCTCAGTTGCACCAAGGAGCCTGGTGTTACCCCAGATAAGTTACTGCTCTGAAAAAAGGGGGTGAGCCTTCCTTACACAGCACTCAACTCAAGCTAGTTAGCAAGAAGTCCTGCTTCCAAGGCCAGGCTAGTGTCCATAGGGACACCAGACTGGAGATGTACCATCTTGCTGGCGTTGTTTTTAAACCCAGACTTTGTGTAAGTGCTGTTCATGTGTACTTGTGTCATCAAAGATAGTCACGGTTCCCTAGAGTGCTTCAGGCAACAGGCTAAATGTGTTTTGCCCCACCCCACCCCCAAAAGAAGTGTAAGACATCGCTGTGGCAGTCAGTCAAAAATGATTGAGTACACATGAATAAAGTGCTGCCACCTTATTCCTAGGCAATTGTACAATTTGCATAGCTGACAGTCTATGCCTGCTTTGTGGATATAACAGACAAATGACTGATGAGAACAGCAGATATAGTCATGTTGCCACACATAGGTGAAAACAATTTGAATTCAAGAATAAACGTCATGGAGTTCAAGGAAAGCATGTTTCTATACTTCTAACCTCTGGAAAAGGCACATCAAATACAATGGAATATCCATTAAATTAAGTAAGGGTTGGAGGTTTGAAAATCTCATCTTTCTCTTGGAAGGAACAAAGCAGAAAGAACATACAACATTTCTCAATAATAGTCAAAGTTCCCAGAATGTTATTTTCTGATCATCTGATTATGTATCAGATAAAAACTGTAGTTCAGGAAAAATCATCAATGACATCCTATGGCTATAACAAAACTGAATATATCTAATGACTTTTGTACTCCATTATTCTGCTTTTGGAATGGTTATCCTGCAGGACCCAAGATATCAGAGGAAATGTATACAATATACAGTCAGGACTCTCAGCAGATGCAAGTAGTATTCACTATCATTGTTGGTGCCCAATGATTAATTTTGTAGCAAATAGATCAATCTTCAGCCTATTTACAGAAGAATCCTTTACTTCTTACAGCTTCTACCATGCAAGTATTTGTAAGCCGTTGTTTTGTTTTTCTGCCAAGGATTTTTTTTCCCCTCCTGGCATAATTTTTAAAAACATGTGCATCCTTTACACAGATAAAGCAAAATGCTCTTCTTCAACTTATTTCTCAGTTTTTACTCTAAAATTAAAAGAGTTGAATAATAACTGGCAATACCTACACCACAAAACAAAACCCCAAAAGTATTACTTTCCCATTAGGACTACTTAATTTCTGAATCTTTTATATTCTGCTGATAAAAGAAGGTACTACAGCTCACCACATCCAGTGTTAAACTCAATGATTTTAAAGTCAGCCTTATTTTTACATGCAGTCTTTTACATGTTAAAAAAAAAAAAAAAAAAGCTTTTAATTTCAACTGGACTGGAACTTTAAAAGGGTGGATGCTACACCTCTTGCAAGAAAATGTTTTCCTTCAGTGCTTGCAGAAGCCTAACATGTGGTCAAGGAACTACTCAGACTGATTAAAAGCAAGCTGCTAATAATTAACTACTCACAGATGTCTCCTGCAAATCTGACATGACTTTGATTTGTATGCCAAAGTAGAAATATTCTGGCAGGACACCTATGAATCATTTCTATTGTCATCCACTTGAAACTTTAGATGGTGTTATTATATTTAATACTCTTATAGGAAAACGGAGATTGAACACAGTTATTATCCCATGACTGTACATACTGTAAACACTTAGCTTCTTCCCCACTTTGTTCAGTCTACAGGTTTAGTTTAAAAAAAAAAAAAGGGCACAGCCACAGCAGTAAATCCCAAAAAGCTAATCTGAGAAAGGTCAAATATTTTTTTTCAATTCTGGTCAAGATTGAAAAGTACTTCCATTTTTGGTATGTTATTAAAGACAGTGTTCTACTGCAAGAAAATTGAGATTCCAATAAAGACTGGTGTACACTGGGGATCTGACATCATTAAATGATTGGGGGACTTCTCAGTGAAACTGTATTTAACCCATCTCATTGTACTAACTTGTACTGTATACTATAGTATAGGTAGATCTTAAAAAAAAAAAAAAAATCAAGGTGAAGTTAAGACCATCATTCCTATACTTCAACCTTCACAATCCATTTTTGGTAACTCCCTCATCAGAAAACGATTGGGATTTTCAAATTCAAAAAACTAGAGCGTAATTTTTTTTTTCCTTATCCCCCAAATTCAGCTGAATAGCTGTCATTATTTGTAAGAGGTGCCTTTCTATTTTTAATTGTTTCCTAGTGCTCTGAAGAAGCATCAGAATTGCAGCAAGGTATAAGAATCATGGCAACAGATGAATACACACTAACAGCTCAGCTAATTTAAATAAGGACTATTTTATTACTAATGGAGCTACGGCCAATAAGGCAAAGGTCTGACACATGTTTCTCACGTCAGGAGCGCACCAACAGACTGACTGCCCTAAAGGACCTGTAGCCTCCCTTCTGTGTAATCCTCTGCAACCTCATCCATCCCAGTCCCAGAAGCTCAGCAGCTGGTGCTCAAAGTCTGCTCCAGTAAGGCAGTCGTGTAACCTCAGATCACATTAGCAGAGTGAAATTGTGAGAAAGAGCAATAAGAAACCTCACCTGGGGCCCCCATGCCACCACCCTCCATCCAACATCCCAGGAGCTGCCCTTGTCCTTGGCCCTTGCCTCGGCTGTGCTGTAGGTATGATGTAGGTATAGGCAGCTACCTGCCTTTCTCTTTGGCTTCTTGATCTGAATTCGGGTGTGCATCATCATTAGCCTTCTCTAGCATTTTCTGGACTGCCAGCTGCACCCCTTTTTGCAGGCACTGTCCTGCCTGCCTTGCTGCTGCCCTTGGCTCCTGGCTCACCTCTCTTTGCAGAGCCTCTCTTTTGCTGCTCCCTGACACCTTGTCCATGAAAGAAATGCAAATGATTCCCCACTTCCCTTGCCAGCAAGAATTGTCATTTCATTAGAAAGAATTAATTAAAACCTGAAGGAAAATCTACTTTTCATTTTCTTGCTCAAAACATTCTTCAACATTCTACTGACAACCCCAGAAAGGAGGGCAATTGTCGGAATAATATTTTTGGACTGAACTTGGAAGTGCACAAAACTTCATTTCACACACAAAATCTATGATCACAGAATAAAAACATTTGTTGTGACTGCGAAGTATTCTGGACTTCAGCTCAGAGGCTTGAGGTTGCCAGTTTACACAACCTCCAGAAGGAGGGACCTCTAACAACTGCCATGCCATACGATGGCTGACAGCAGGCAGTAGCTCTATCTATTTCACAGTGGATGCTCCACCTGTTCTCAGACTTTTCTGAACAGACATGTACAAACAAGACAGAGGTAGTAGATTACTGGAGTTTGCAAAGGAAGTAAAATCTTTAACTTCCAAGGAAAAGATGTTTTTGTAAAATTACCTATAAATGTACTTGAGGTAATATTTTGACCCCCATTAAAATCAGCTACAGAATTCTGTCAGCTTCAATAGAAAGCGAACTTCAGCCACAGTGAAATCTATTATAGTTCCTTCAGCACAGATGCTTTAGTAGAAGTAATTTTTAAAACTATATCATAAGGTCTACTCTCAGTTACATATATCATCTTTCTGACATTATTGCTGTGAGCAGAGCTCCTCAAATGCAAAGTGAGAACATTTTAAAAATGTGATTCTTTGTTAAGGAGCAGTAAAGTTCCAAAGCAAATTTGAGTCCTATAAAAATTATTTAAAACCCAGCATGTTTTGCAGAACATTTTCACTCATAATTCAGCATTCAAATCTCCTTTTCTGTATTGATAAATGAAACTGGTCAAAAATTGTCTAAATTTATCATAGTTGCTAGTATCTGAGGTAGCTCTGTGTTGTGATACTTGCATTTGCTGAGCACAGCATGGAAAACCTCATGAAGGCACAAATACAATTTACTTTGTGTACTGAACAGCTCCACTATATATGCTGCTTTTAAAATAGGATATGATCCCCATACAGTTTTTAGGGATCTCTGAGTATTCCTGACTTTTGCTGGTACAGTGCATCCATCCATCCGTTCTCACTGTCCTTGGGCTCTGGTTCC
This sequence comes from Phoebastria nigripes, assembly GCA_035582835.1. Lineage (NCBI taxonomy): Eukaryota > Metazoa > Chordata > Aves > Procellariiformes > Diomedeidae > Phoebastria > Phoebastria nigripes. The sequence goes on from JAYKAV010002220.1 coordinate 7,479,304, forward strand.
TTAGCAAGGGTTCTGGTTCAATAAAATTCAGTTCAGCCCCTCATCAGGAAGGGCATGGTACACTAAGATGCAATTGTCTTACACACCAGAACTAACAGTTTGTCAGATTACGTGAAAATCATTTTGGTCCATACAGATGAGAGTGAGTAGATCAATGAAAAAGCTGAGTTGGATGCTCCTCAGATTTCAAAAGGTGGAAGATAGGGAATTAGCAAAGATCCTGGATTATCCCAAGCAGAGTCACTGTAATTAGGAACATATTCAGGTTTCAAAATGGTGAATAGAAGAGTCTTTTCACCCAAATGTTGACCCAGGATTACATGAGTAGACCATCTTTCTTTTAAAAGAGTGAAAATTACTGAACTGCATACAATCTAGATGAAAACTGAACCTCATTAAGCTGCTGCAGTATGAAGTTGATTTGACCTACTGTGTAGGTAAAACACTAAAAACAATGAATATAATCACAACATTGTTGAGAAGATTACATTAGGGTAGTTTTTGGTTTTCTTTGAAGTATTCTATTGTCCAAAAATGTTGGACAATGTTGTTCCACTCCATCAAACAAAACTGTTGAAGACTTATCAAGTGCACAGCCTATTTTGGTAGTAACATTTCGAAAGCAAGTTACTCAACATCAGTCACTCAAAATCTATCTAGCATCAAGACCTTTTAAAAATTATAATGATGACTAATTTAATAATGGTATGACATTTTTCAGCAGACAAATTACCTAGATGAAAATATCCAAAACATGCAATAGAAGACAAGTTATAAAATGTGTTCGGAAGTGACCCATGTGCCTTTTGAGCATAAGACAATTAGAATAAATGACAGGAAAATGTTTGCCTCATTTATCACTGGAAACATTCTATTGCTACAATAAACATGAAACAATTTAGAAGATTATGTGAGACAAAGTCTTGAAAGACCTGGTGCAAGTTTCAAAAAATTTAATGGAAAAGTCATACGTGAAAATGGTTTTTCAAGCTAAAGCAGTCTCCTGAGACCTTATTAAGGCTGAAAAAACAGATATCTGCATGAAGTCAGTAACCACATCCTGTTACATTTTATAACAATCACACCAGTAAGAGTTATTGCTGAAATTTTATTCCACAGCAAAACCAAGAGATATGGGTCTTTATGGGTCCAAAGGGTAAATGGAAATATAATTAGTTTTGAAGACTGTCACAGCTTTTTGTTCTTTTGCTTGATGGAAAGTGTCCTACAGCAAAAGTATTTCTACTATTTCTCTTGAACTATACGCTGACACGTATGTTCCTAAATAATAAAGGAAATCAGTTTTTTATCTACATTTAAAAAAATAAAATTCTTTCAGTTCACTGGGAAATTTATTATCTTTCCAACTGGTACCTTTCTTTGGTTTACCATTTGCACATTCACCATAAATGAAATAATATAATAAAACTTGAATATGTAATAAAACCAGTATTAGAATTACTAACAGTACACAGCTTCAACAGTGAAAGTGTGGCTGATAGCATGCCTTTGATGAACACATTACATTTATGCAACAATTCAAGATTTTTCTTTTTTTTCCTTGATATTCATCTGTGGTTTGGTAATCAAAAGTCTAAGGGTGTTCAGGTTCTCATCAAAGAAATCTATGGAAGCACATTTTGTTTCCTTTTCAGAATAGGAGTGGATGGGGCTCAGTGAATGCAAAAGAATATTCATGATACAATTCACCTTCTCCTGAGTCAGGTCTGCTTCCTTCTTCTAAAGCATTCAGAGCTCTGTCTGGCTTGAGAAATGGCAGTCAACATGCTGGAACTTCAAAGAATTTTCACTTTTGCTCTATATCAGGCTCTGGGACCTTTTGGCTGCACTGGGTCTAATCCAAGACTTACTGTATCTAAGGTGAAGGACAGTCTCTTTAAACAGAATTAGGTTCTGAAATCCCTCCATCCCTCAACACTTCTTTTTCCCCACAGAAAAATATTTATGCACTGAATAGCACAAAAATCCCTCTGAAAGCAATCACACCACTTGTATCAGCTAGCTATGCATGTCCCAGCACAAGTAGCTTTTATGGTTTCTTTCATAAATGTAACTGCATCTTTAGTTGCTTAAATATTTTTGGAAATCTGCCCTTCATGACTGAGCCAATCTATTCCCTTTTTATTCTCCTAAGTTTTCCCTTCTCAGCTTTCCTACCTCTTGCATCAAATTAAAGTTTCTCAGGACAGAAAAAATAATTTACCATAGTGCCTCCTGAAGGAGTTGCTTGGGTACCAATAACAAAAGTATAACAGAGCAACAAGTCACTTTCTTCCAGCTCACAGGTAAGTTTATTAAAATTAAGAGTTAGACCCTAGCACTATGCATCTCTTTCACTTGTTGTACAGCTCCATCTGCACACTTGAAGCATCTTCTTTCCCGATTTGCTGCTCAGGGTGAAAGAAATCATATGCAAGTTTCACAAGCTAAAATAGCAGTTTTCCCTTTTTTTCCTCATAAAGCCTCAGGCAGAGGTTGGTGGTGTTCAGTGCTTCATATTGCCTCCCTATCCAAGCATCTTTGTGGGCACATACAAAAGCAGAAATAGCAACGATGTCCATTTTTCACACAATTCTGATCATAAAGAATACATGTAAGGAACACGTTTCAATATACTCATTTTAGTTGCGAGCATTTCTGAACCATAAAAATGATTTGACAATCGGATCCAAGGGGCAGGAGAGATCAATTGTATTGTTATGACTGGAAGAGATTATTACAAAATATATTATGTTGCATGCCTCAAACTTTTTACTTGTAATATTCAAATGTCTGTTTTCTCAGAAACCCAGTGCTTCCAGAAACTGACTTCATACTTACACAGTTTGAGGTTCTCACTATCTTATCATCATCCAGGTACAACCCTCTAACTTACAGATATACTTTGAAAGGAAAAGAGGCAACAGTTACAAGTTACAGAACAGAAAATTTTGGGTGGAAATGAGGGAAAAAAAAAAAATTCTTCACCACGGCAATGGTAAAGCACTGGAACAAAACCCAAGAGGGGCTCAGGAATCTCCATCCTTGGAGGTATTCAAAACTGCAACCTACTCTGACTTTGAAATTTGATCCGCTTTGAACAGAGAGTGACTAGATACCTCCAGAGACCCCTCCTGAATTAAATTGTTCTGTGATTCTCTGATACGATGTTACCATGTATACAAATCATGAATGTATTTCTCAGTAAGCACTGACACGCTGGACTGAACGACCATCTTTTGAAGACTATGTAGGTATCTGCTGTTGAGTAATCACTCACAATGTGGGAATTCAGTGCATTCCTGCTTCATAAATTGATCAGCTGGAATTGAGACACTTTGGAAAATGAGCATCCATTCATTGTAAACTATCTCTTAAGAAACCCTTTTAAGAACTTTTCCCCTTTTCCTGTCCTGAGTACCAGAATAAACCCTCTGCTTTTATATTGCTGTGGGCAGATTCTATTCAGAGTAGATCACTCTCCTAGCCCTTGCAGCAAAGTGTGCTGGTTTGGAAGGATTATAGCCCCCCTCCCCTCTTATCCTGGGTGTTTCCCCCCCTCTTATCCTGGGTGTTTTTTGGTAGTTGTTTTAACACTTAACATTTTTCCCTGCTGCAGCTATAACTTCAGGTGATGCAACCCCTTTTGGGTTGTTTTATTTTGTTGAATTATGATTAGAAAAATCCAAAATGGATGGTGTAAGAGTACTATGTTCTCACCATCCACCATATCGGTTTGCATAGCAGATGAACTGCTTCAGCACATTCTGGATTTTTCAGTATTTTCAGGTGCTTTGTTCCAGACCACAATCATATTATGCTCTTCTCAGCAATTTCTACCTTGAAACTTGCTAAGTGGCTGATGAGTCACAAACTTGCACATTTTTCTTATATTCCAATGGTTCCTTGTACATTCTTATATAGAACATAAGAGAGTTCACAAGCCCACAAAAGTCCCCTAATTTTCCTTTTCTGTACTGCAGTCTTTTTGCTCACTTTCTCTGAGTTAACGGTTTTAGTTGTCTTGGCTTCATTGTTCAAGCAATATAAAAATTAAGAAATAAAACATTTTTTTTTCTTATTTATTTTGCTGTCACCCATTGATTTCAGACAAAAAGGAGAAATCCTGCTTTGCAATCATCTGCTGAAGCTCAAGAGTGATTCACCTGACAGCACTTTTCACTGTGTCATTCTTCTGAGTTTGTTTTACTCTCAGCATTATGTGTTGTTCAAAAATCACTCAGAACAGATGAGCTCAGAGGCCTCTTCTATCAGTCTGTTCTCATGTAATATAACAGCCAGTTCCAAAAGGCTTATGCAAAAATCTTAAAAACAGTCTTTTTTTTTGTGTCCTCAGAACTGTGACATATTTCAGAAGGAAGCACTGATGTTCATCTTTGCATGTGGTTACTGTTGGGTCAATCATCCTACCTGTAAGTCAGTAGAACAAGATATTCAGTGTGAAAAGAGCCAAACAACACATTTCGGGTTGTTAAAAATGTGCCTCCTCTACCATGTGTTATCAATTTACCTGAAGCATTGGGAACAAATAGTTGAAAGAAGACTGAACTGCCAGAACTGTTTTGCTCACAAATGCTCAACCGTGCTCTATGTTTTTCTAAACAAAACTGAAACCCACATGGGAGTGTGAATCATAGAATCATAGAATAGAATCATAGAATCATAGAATGTGAATCATAGAACCGAACCCCACATGGGTTGGAAGGGACCTTTAAAGGTCATCTAGTCCAACCCCCCTGCCGTGGGCAGGGACATCTTCAACTAGATCAGGTTGCTCAGAGCCTCATCCAACCTCACCTCGAATGTTTCCAGGGATGGGGCATCTACCACCTCTCTGGGCAACCTGTGCCAGTGTTTCACCACCCTCAGCATAAAAAAATTTCCTCCTTATATCTAGTCTAAATCTACCCTCTTTTAGTTTAAAACCATTCCCCCTTGTCCTGTTGCAACAGGTTCTGCTAAAAAGTTTGTCCCCATCTTTCTTATAAGCCCCCTTTAAGTACTGAAAGGCTGCAATAAGGTCTCCCCGAAGCCTTCTCTTCTCCAGGCTGAACAACCCTGACTCTCTCAGCCTTTCTTCATAGGAGAGGTGTTCCATCYYCCTGATCATTTTYRTRRCCCTCCTCTGGACCHRCTCCAACAGRTCCATGTCTTTCTTGTGCTGAGGGCTCCAGAGCTGGACGCAGTACTSCAGGTRGGGTCTCACCAGAGCAGAGYAGAGGRSCAGARTCACCTCCCTCGACCTGCTGGCCACACTTCTTTTGATGCAGCCCACGATACGGTTGGCCTTCTGGGCTGTGAGCACACATTGCTGGCTCATGTCCAGCTTTTCATCCACCAATACCCCCAAGTCCTTCTTGGCAGGGCTGCTCTCAATCCCTTCATCCCCCAGCCTGTATTGATACCAGGAGTTGTCCCAACCCAAGTGCAGGACCCTGCACTTGGCCTTGTTGAACCTCATGAGGTTCACATGGGCCCACTTCTCCAGCTTGTCCAGGTSCCTCTGGATGGCATCCCTTCCCTCAGGCATGTCAACCACACCACTCAGCTTGGTGTCATCTGCAAACTTGCTGAGGGTGCACTCAATCCCACTGTCTATGTCATTGATGACGATATTAAACAGTACGGTCCCAATACGGACCCCTGCGGGATGCCACTCGTCACTGATCTCCGTCTGGACATTGAGCTGCTGACCACTACCCTCTGGATGCGACCATCCAACCAATTCCTCACCCACTGGACAGTCCATCCATCAAATCCATACCTCTCCAGTTTAGAGAGAAGGATGTTGTGGGGGACCGTGTCAAAGGCCTTACAGAGGTCCAGATAGACAACATCTGTAGCCCTTCCAATGTCCACTGATGTACTCACTCCACCATAGAAGGCCACTAGGTTGGTCAGGCAGGACTTGCCCTTGGTGAAGCCATGCTGGCTGTCTTGAATCACCTCCCTGTCCTCATTGTGCCTTAGCATAGCTTCCAGGAGGATCTGTTCCATGATCTTCCCAGGCACAGAGGTGAGACTGACTGGCCTGTAGTTTCCTGGGTCTTCCTTTTTTCCCTTTTTAAAAATGGGGGTGAACTCCTGGCAGAATATGCTGCATTGAGTCTCTATTGAAATGGGACATCAGTTTTTTGTACTTGTTAAAGTAGCTGTTTGTGCTGCTTTTTATTAGCAAAATGAGTCTTATCTCAAAGATTCACCTCCAGAACAGAGAGGAGTATTTTTAGTTCTAATTCTCAGTCAGCAGCTGTCACTTTCTTGCTTTTATTCTATTGAGAACACATTCAGTTTATTTTTCCATTCTTTTGTCTCACTCCTTGCAGAACACTGACAAGCTGTGTGGGAAGCAGCAGCAAGAAAAGGGAAAAAAACTCAACAAAAACCAATCCCAGAAAAAACCCACAAGGCAGACAGTGTTTTGGCCTAGACTTACTTAAAATTTTGGGGGCAATGAAAGAGGTCTGCCTTCGTGAAATTCCCTCAGTGAGATCTCAGTCAAACAAACAAAGCAGTTAAGTAGTGTGATCCCATGATTTAATTCAAGCAGAGTCCCTTCAATTACTTCACTGAAAGAAAAATAGTTCTGCTTACAAATAGCAGCCTAATAAGACCTCTAGTTCACATGTTAAGGTATCATCTCGGGTACTGTGGCTCTGCAATGGGCAGGGACTCATCTTTGCCCAAAGCTCATGTGTAATGGGCAGGACAGAATTTGGTTTCTATTATCCTACCAGAGCCTTAGGGAATGAAAAAGGTTCTTTCCAAGTGTATTACTACTAGCTTCAGAGAAACAATAAAAGAAAGGATAAATCTGACTTATCATCATCAGTTATGATGGGGATAGTGCCATTCTCTTCCACAGCACTTGAATCACAACCTACAACATGCTTTCCATCTCCTGAAGAAGCAGGAGATTACTCTCTTGACAAAGCACAGTTTCATTTCTCTCCATTACCCAAGTCCTGAGATGAAAGCGATCAGTCAGGGTAACGGACCATAACCAGAAAGCAAGTAGTTCTAAACACAGAAAACAGATTGATAGGCTAATAAATAAAGTAACTATATCCTAAGCCTCTCTCAACCAGAGGATATAAAACCCCCTCTTATTTTGGTTTTCCTTGCCCTACTATCCAAAGATATGAAATTTTAAAAATCTTTGTCTCTGCAACAGAAATAATATTGGCATCAACATAACTACAGCAGCAAATCTTTTATTGGAAACAGAGATAAGGAGATCCTAGACTTCCTGCAAGCTTCTTGCTATTTACCAGCACTAATTGTTGCAATTTTGAATTCCCACAAGCACAGTGATGAATATGTGGATATTGCATTTATATTTGTATACTACTCCCTATAAAACAGATGCGCAGCATCTGATCCCTCACTGTTTATGTACCTGGTACTGTCACTTCCATCTGTGCCTCTACTGTTCCTCTGATACTTTAAGATCTAGTGTGACTATGACAAGCTCCCTGTTGGTCGTATAAACGTCACTCAGATTGCAAAATCAAGGAGCTGTAATCCACAATCTGCTGCTGAAGGACTCCTGGTGTAGAAGAGAATCTGGTTTAATATATAGCAGAACTCTCCACTCCCATCCAGTATCAATGTTTTATACTGAACTTGTGTGTCCGTAAGTAACACATTATGAAGGCCATTGAAAAGGCAGCCCCCCCAAAAAAAAAAAAAAAAAATCACAAAACAAAAGCAAGTATAATGTAGTGAAAACTCTTAAAATTCACTCTCAGAAAAAAGGTCCATTTTTGGGAAAGGGAGGTAATATTTGAAAACTCAGTAAGATAACAAGCAAACACATGAAAGCACATTTTAAAAAGTAATTCTTAAAAAAAAAAGAAAAAGAAAAAAAACAAACCGAAACCCCCCAGCATTTACCAACAGCTACCACACTGTGGCATCCTATGATAACACAGTATTTGACTGTATATTCAAAAGAAATTAACACTCAGAAGAACAGAAACACTCCTGATAATCTACTGCAAGATATATGGATAAATGTTGACCTTTTAACAGCAACAAATCTAAACCGGTAGATTTTTCGTCTTTCAGAAGGCTAGGTAAGTTATTGTCTTTTAATTAAGGAAGGGCATTTAATCTATAATATTTGGAGTTATCTAGGAAGCATTTCAAAGTTCTCAAAAAAAAAAAAGTCTAGGGTATTGACAATGAAAAAGGTTGTTAGTTAGAAGGAAATGGAAAAGATGACTGTCCATGTAAAGTTCGTTTGGCTGTACTGAGTTTTTAGTGGTATGACAATATTCATGCTATTGTCTACAGTTTTAGTCTAAAAAAATAAGCAGTACTTTGTTTTATCTTTGTAAAAGGAAAACTCATTTTATAATCAAAGCAGAAATATTACTGCATCTTCTGTACACATAAGCCACTAACATTGGGATAGATACTTTATGGTGGATGTTGAACGGAGCTAGAATAAATTGAAAATCTTATGAAATTATACAGTACAGCTGCATTAATACCTAAAGATTTCATCATGATTAATGATATTATAATGCATACTCAAGGAATGAAAAATAATTTGTCTCACATAATGAGTCACCACCTTGTCAGTTCAGGAGACTCAATTTTGCAGTGACCTTCCAATAAATGCAATTCAGTCACAGGTTCGTTAGCCACATTTTTTGTATGACCTAGAAAAATACAATGGAAATCCAATTTTGAAGTCCATCACAAGTCTGTTACAAACCTTTTTCAATTTCTGGGCTGACAGCAATAATGGAATGAGTATATATTGGAACATATATGACTGATCAGTAAGAACCACCCAGTTCCATCCTACGGCTTTCCATTCAGGTGCACCAGGCTCATCAGTTGTTCCTGACACCTGCCAGATCATTCATTTTGTAGCACATGCTTCCTCAGAAGAGACATATAGGTATGTACACTTCCATTTTTAATGGAATGTTCTTACTTTATTGGAAACCATCTGCAGAATGCTGTTTTCTGGGACACTTTCAGAGGAGTTTGACTGTGTAGAATCTCCTTACACTTCGACACAGCAGGTCTAGAAAAGCTGCAACCTAAATCTTTTGTTACAGGTAAAGGTTTGCAGGCTGGATAATTTGTTCAAGTGGTGGATACTGTTATCTCAAGTGCTATAGATGGTTATCACAGACCTATGAATTTGTTATTTCAGCTGGAAGAAAATTACTTTCTGTAAAATTGCTCATTTCAGCTATCATACCTAATGCAATGTGGATTAAGACAAGGCGAGCTGACTAGACTGTAGGAGGAGCACAGCTAGATCTGCCACCAAGAGCTTAGAGATGTGACATGACACATTGTACATAAGCTGGAAAGTAACAGTATGGCAAGTTGGTTAGCCTGAAAAATACAAGCCTCTTTCCCTGAGGTCTGCTTGACATCGCATCATGAATAGCTATTAAATTGCTTTTAGATTTATTCAGTACACTCAGCAAGTATACAACAGAAAGGATGGAAGATTATATGCCAAATTATACACAATGGTCCTTCTCTCAGTGTGTGAATGACTCTCTGAAACTTACTATCTGATGAAGTACAAGGTCACAGAGAACTACCCCAGCCAGCTTTGAACCTAAGCTTGGATTCAAAATAGTACAGCTGTAATGATGAGATGCTTTGCCCAGACTAATAAAATATACACACCTAGTATTACTTCACTACCTTACATACAGTTGCACTGATTTATACCTTAGTCTTCAGTGCATGAGAATTTCCTCAGAGATCCTGATTTCAACATATTGCTTTGATAAGCCAGAKGCAAAAACATACCCCCAAAATCCCACAAACACCCCACCCCCAGCAACCAAAACAGTGAAGTTTGAGTGTATGAGAGAGAGCTTCTTCAAAGGCACAGAAAAATGACCAAAAAACCCACAGAGCACTGGAAAAAGTTAACTCAAGCATATGCCTACAGCATATGCTACTATGTTCATTTTGGTTTTATCTTGCCAACAGGGGTAACCAAAGCCACAAAGATGGAACAGCATGGGAGCTGATCTCGTACTAATCATCAGAGCAAGTACTTCAGTATCTTGAGATACTTTGGTTATTAAAACTCATGCAAGCCATAGCCCTGTAAGTTCTCCATATAGACAATAATATATCCTGAGGCAGCATATATTATATTTGCAACTTTTGCCCATATATAGAGAAGATTGCTCCTAGCAATTTTTTTCCCCATTTGACTGCTAGATTCAATATACCCTAGTCAATGAAGGCTGGACTTTTCAAAGGCACTCAAGGATCTATAAAGCCTAGGGAAGTTTTTAAGAAGTACCTACAGAAGTTCCCAAAGTCAGGTGTCTTCCCAAACTCAGGTGGTTCATCTGGAGGTCTTTCTTTCAGTTTCATCCTCTTATCTTCACTTATTCCTTTACTTCTTTCCTTATGTTTCAAAAGTTTGCTGTATTCACTTAACAGTTGTATATCCTTTAAATCCATCCCAGAGTCTTCAAATTCAAAGGAAAAAAATATACAGTCACCCCAAATCTTTAGCTTAGAAAAACCAACACTTTTTCTCAAAGGTCTAAAAAAAAAATTTGAGGGAACTGTCTTTCAGTCATCMGTTCATACAGCCACATTCTCTTACTCATGCTCAGTGAAAACTGTCTTCAAATTATCTCACTGATTTAAAAAAAAACACCTAAAATACCATCAAGAATAAATAGATTCAGGTGGCAGGAGATATCTCTCTGAGTTCAGACATTTTGCCCTAACCACACTAGGCCATTTCTTCTATCTAACTCAGTTGTCACTTGGTTTTGTGTTTTTGGGGTTTGTTTGTTTGTTTGTTTTTGTTTTTTTTTAAAAGCAATCAACCTAATTTAAAAGTTTGAATTTTAGTTCATGTATAAAAATGTTATGTATAGTCAGAGAAACAGAAATTTTACTTCTTTGCACTCCCCTTTTATCCCAGTACTTTTTTTTTAAAACACAGTAGCATAACCACTGAAAATAAGGTTACACTAGCTCTTTCAATGTTGAGAAATTCAGAAAAAAAAAAACCCAACAGGTTCAAGATATGATTTCTCTATCAGAAGGAGGGATCTGAAAACAATCAAAAATATATTAGGATGGGTGACATGTTCAGTAAATTGAAGGCAAAACAACTCCTGTAAATCATCATGATGTGATAGATTAAATTTAAAGCTTCCCAGGATATGGACAACAGACTGTTCTAGCTGGGTTCTTATAGATTGACACCAATTAAGACCGTATATTTGTTTTTTCCTCTTGAGCCTAGAATATGTCATGTCTTTCTGAAAAGTTGCTTTTTCCAGTTGGGGGGAGAGAAATAATTGGAATGATGATATCAAGAAGAAATATTCTACCTTGGTCAGAACTATACTTCTAAGATTGTATTTCTTCAGGTAGCTCAGAAAATTTTCTATTTCATTGACTTCATCTCACACTAAGCAAATAAACTTTAGCCAATTAGTGAAATTCTAAAGCTGAGATGTTACTTAAAGAAACATTGTGGAGAAGGAAGCACATTTGCACTAATAACAAAATAATCTTCCAGTATTTATTGTCAGATAAATTTTAGTATCCATAAAGGACCTAAGACTACCTTGTGGCTGAGGTGAAACAAACAGGTTCTAAAGTAGTCAAAGTAGTGGACATCCTCTTTGGGTTGAAGTAGACTATTCCACTGGCAGCATGTAGTGAACAGATGCACCAGATGACATTTTGTTTCATTTTAGGGAGCTGAAGTTTAGTACAGCAGAGAGCCACAACCTAAATGCACATGTTGCATTTATGGTTGAAACTCRTTCACTGAGTCAGTAATTATTTTTTTTCAGGATCAGATCACCRTTAAGAAATAGAATAAAGTGTTGCTATTTGATAAAATTTTCTTATCACAGTCAAAGCGGCACTCACAACAGCAATAGCATCTTGTTTATAGAGATCTCTGCTCAGGCATAGCACTTTTATTAGGGGAAATTAAAAAAAGATGAGCCAATGACTCCTATACTGCCTTTCTAAACCATTCATGAACAGGCATGATTTTGCCTGAATGAGACAGAATTTTGTAGCTTTTCCTCTGTAAATTCCAGGCAATACAAAATAGTCAAGAACAGTAGCAGAGCACAGGAAATGCCCTAAACAATCTCAGCCTACCTGCAAACTAGCAGGCAAGGCAGGACTATCACTGGGCCCATCCTTTAGGACCCAAAGTATCTAGGATAATGACAGGTTCTGCAGGGGTTTCAACCCTCTGGCTTTCCCATACCAGTGATCTTGCCCTGCTAACCCTGAATCTTATTGGGGACATACCCCAGCACCACCATCCCATACCCCAGCACCACCTCATTTATAACCTATGACAGATTGTTTAATGAGAAATGCCAGAGATTACTAAAGACAGCAGACCACACAAGACCAGGAAGAGAACATCTCACTTGAAAACTTAAAAAAAAAAATACTGAGAAAAACCTAGCTCTTTAATTTGATCTAGCAGTCTTTTCTCACTTGCTTTAGTGAGATTATGGCTTCATTTGAACTAATCCCAGTTCTTGTTTTCCAGCCCAGTCTGTATATTGTTATGGCCCTGCTTGTGCAATAGCGAAAGATGGAATATGATCAAAGAACCCGATTTAATCAATTACACAGTTTAACAAGTTAAGTGGTATAGACTAAACTATATCTGAATCTGAGTTACAGTTACAAGAAGGGGATATAAGACAACACTTAGGACCATCGGCCTGTAGAGCATGTGTACCAGTTACTAGTAAGAGCAACACCAGCAGCCTCAGTGTGGTACAGGATGAYAAAGAGAAAGAAGCCTTAGATCACCATACAAGGAAGACTGCTTATATTGAGGGTAGCAAGAGTCCAGTTGTCTTTTCAAAGTCATATCTCCCTGCAGAGGTGGAAACCCTTGGAGGTGGATAACACGCTATGGATACCCTCAGTTCCTAAACCTCCAAGGAAAATCTAAATAAATAATTTAAATAATTTTTTAAAAAATCCTGAAGTTATGTCTGTCTTCACCCACCACTTCRAGCGACACAGGTGTTACTGGCTGGGCAGTACTATCAACTACCACTCATTTTATTTTGTTCTTGGTCCCTCTGTTGCTATGCCAATGTCAGTCAGCAGCTCAAGATAAATAAAAGCCAAGGTGGCAGACCTTCTGAATTACCATTTGCTGCCCATTTCATGGAACTGGAAAGAATATTTCTGGCCAGAGTTAATCAGGAATGAAAGGACTGGGCTTAGCTACCAAGGCTACACTCTGACAAGGCAAACACCACATGCTGCTGCCTCCCGTTGCCTTATTCTCTGCTCCAAAACTCCCAGGCATCAACGTAAAGGACACTGAGGCTTGATAGTTCTAAGCAAAGCAGAAGGTATTGTGTGCACCACAAAGCAAAATAATCCAACTTCAGTTACACTAATCCAACATATAAYGGCAGAGACATTAACAGGTGTCCCTGCAGAACCAAAAAAAATAATTTTATGCCATCTCTTGCCTAATTTGCAAAATCACAAAAAATTATATTCTGAGAAGGATTTGTGTGCACTCAGCACAATATAAGTCTCACAGGTTGCTATTTTCTCTAGTCAGTGCTATCATAATAAAGCCTTCTGGTAGCTATAATTCCATCAGTGTTTGCTGTAGCAATAAAGTATACCACCTATTAGTTTTAATTTATTGCCTAATTTCATACAAAACTACTTATAAAACTACTGGAGAATGATCAGTTATTTTTATTTAAAAACACACACACACAAAAAGGAACTTTTTCAAATCACAGCTAAAAGTAAGAAATTATATAAAACTATTAAATCTACAGAAAGGTTAATTTTTAAATTCTTTTAAAAGTAGGTCTTGCAGAACACCATTGCATTACTACATTTGTAGGTTCACTATGTAATGGTACAGGAATAAAGATACCGTCTTTCATTATGCTGACAATGTGTGAAAGCAGGACATTTGTGTTCAGATAGCCTCCTTCTACAGAAGTCAGAAGCAAGCAGGCAGTTCCAGAAGGTGTCTTATTTCACCCTAGTGGGGGGACGCGGTCCAGCAATCAATGAGACCTGAAAAGCAAACATTGATCCTTTCTGTGTGTCTGTAAGGCCTACCAATAGTATCTCCATAGTATCACTCCAACCCTTCTCACCTCTGCAACCAAAAGTTCACAATGTCTTGGTCTCACTTTTTCTGTTTGTGATCACACAGAAGGGAGAGACTGGGGAGCAAAAAAAACCCCAAACCTCAGTATATTCTGACCTCACTAATGGAGGGGAAGTGGTACAACTACATTTTTATGATATTCTAGGAAGGCAGGGGCTTGTGTTTCCTTTCCAGTTTTTGGAGAGATGGTCTGTTACTGGTAGATAGATAACAGGCAGAACCAAGCACACAGGTAGTACAAATTGATTGTAGTTCACAACACTTCTTCCTACAAATAACCTTTAGCTTAGAAGTAAAAAGGAAAAAAAAAATTAAAAAATCATGTAGTTTGTAAGATACTTTCAACAGTACCCTCCTAAAAGGAGATCATTACAGCACACAGCATACTGAAAAACATGTTGATATGACCGTCTCAGATTGTAGAGCTGAATTATGAAAACTTATTTATGAAAGCCACAGAAAGTGTTATTTTTTTCTTCCCACACTGTAATGAGGTAGTTTTATTTTTACATCAGAACTGTTTCATTGTGCAAAATAACTAGCCACTGAAATTAAAGGAACATGAAGTTGGTGGGTTTGTTGTTTTAAGAACAGATTGTTTTTAATTAGTGCCATCAGAAGACAGATTTTAGAAAAAAAGATAGGCAATACAAGACAACAGTAAATTATTCAGTTGTGTCCTAAGTAATCAAGACACTATATTGTGAAAATCAAGTAGATATTTAATTCAAAGGAAACTTTTAAAGGAGCTTTCTACCTAAGTGTTAATTTTGATCAAACACTGTAAAAATTCAAGATATCTTTGATCCAAGGAGTCCTTGAGCTAAAGATACCTCCTGCAGTAAAATCTGAAGTTACTTATCTGAGTGGATTTCCCAAACATACTGGCTTACTTTATAGTTACATCTCAGAAACTTTCAGGTTAAATGGAGAAATCTTTCAACTGATTTCCATGGGAGGTTTTCTTCAGAGGGATTTTATTAGCTGCAAGTTGAAGAGATTCTTGAAAGTGTCTTGGTGGTTCCTGAATTTCAGAACACACACAAGCAAATAAGAAAGGTTAATGGGAACAAATGAAGGAAGGAAGAAAGAACAAAGGAAAAAAAAAAATAATCATAATGGTGGCAAGCTTACTTACCACTGATCAAGTATGAAGATGTCTGACATCATCAGGGAAATGAAACTCTACCCTCCTCAACACACTTCCCTGGGTTTCAGTTGACTTATTTCCAAAAAAAGTAACAGTAATTATAAAAGTGCTACAGATGAAAAAGGCAATGTGGAAGTAATTTATTATCTTTTTACAGAAAGGGAAAGTGAAATAGAAAGGAGACAACTTGTCTGAGATGATCTTTTAGGCCTGGGAATGTCTTCCCCATGTCAGCTTTACATTTGAACCTAGCTCTAGTTTCAGTCCAGTCATGTTGTGACTACTTGATCCACTCTTCCCTACCTACATTTAGACCAACAAATAGATCTTGTTTCAACTGGAAACTAGTGTAACATCACTAGCTCTTTTCATCAATATACGACCAGATGGACACTCATAATGAGCATCAACAAAAAATACATATACATTTCTATGTACCTATGCCTCCACACTACATGAACAGTGTATTTGATTCCAAGGAGAAGTTACTGCAAAAAAACTAGGTTTGTCAGCTGAAGGAGGGCCAGGATATTATTTTGAGTTTTAAGGTATAACAATCATCTTATTATTGAGGAGCTCAGTACAAAGGAGCAAAATGAGACCAAGTTTCTAAAGGACATGGAATAGAGTCTTATTTCTATTAGGCACCAAGAAAGATCTAGCAAAAAATTACCTCTTTCTGGCATTTTGTGTCTTTCCAGCTGAAAAGCTGATTGTGCTAGTTCTTTCAGGCTTTGCCTAGTAGAAGAAGGTGGAATAACTGCCACAGTACTCTCTGGGGAATAAAAAATAATCATCTGGCAAAAGAAGAAAATAAGAAGTCGCACATTCTAGACACTTTCTGGAATTGGTTCTTTCTGATGCAGCAGGCTGATCTAATTTGAGCTGGAGAGTCCACTCAGCACTTAGCCAGATGTAGAATCAGAGATATGTGAAGTTGATATAAAAGCCATTTTATGTCTTGCCCCCAAATTTGATCATGCATTGAGTGCCACTTGGCCAGGTCCCATAAAGACAACTGTTGATGAGTATAACATCTCTTACAATTTTATTTCGTGCTGCATAGACACTAGACTGTAACCAGGAAGATACATGGATAGAATATGACCATCAGAGGAGAACAAGAAAGAAACAGGACAGGAGACAAATTAAATAGAGAGGAGAAAATTCTCAGTTGGTGTAAAGCAGTGCTGACAATTAAACTGACATGAGGCAAGACTGACTCACATCAGCTGAAGACCTGGTCTACTGATCAGATAAGTGGTAAAAAATTACGTCTGCAAAATATCCCACTTTGTTCAGAAGAATGGAAATGTCCTGGGTTGGGTTAAAACTGTGTCAAAGCTCCCCTGCTAACCATAACATTCCCTTACCTATGGAGATGAGCGCCTAGCCCAGATACATGTTTTCAGGAAAAGACATTTGGCCTAGAGAATTTTGTGCATCAAAACAGCTGTAGCTAACCTGGAAATATCTGGCTTGAGCCACACGCTGAAGACTGCCAGGAGTCTATGCATGACCTGAGTCTTTGGACAAGGCTTCAGCATGTTTCAGGTACCACTCAGTAAAACAAAAAGATGGGACTCTTTATAGTTTCTGTGGTAATTATAAAGCACAATTATAATACAGTACAGGCAGTGCCCACAGATGACCACTTTCTAGGTAGCTGTTATAGTCCACATCGCAAAAGTTGAAACATTTTAGCAAATCAGAGAAGTTTCTCTGTTTAAGCAACATGACTGTTTTCTTTCTGCGACACATATGCTATAGTAAATTCTGGCCTCCACTTATATTCTAGATTTTCTTCATCACAGCCAGAGAAAAAGTTGATTCTTCATTTGTTTTTGTGCAGGAAGATACCCCTGTTTCAGCTGAACACTGGCTCAATGGATAAAAAGGTAGGTTAAACTGCATAGCTTCAATTATGTCAGATAAAAAACCCCTCATGTTTGATATATCACAGATTCAATGCATCTCCATAGCCTGTAGCATGCTTTCATCTATCAAGAAGGAGCTGAAACTTCTTAAGCCTATTGATTACCAATAGTTCGTGTAGACTGATACCCTGAGGATTCCTGTGAAGACCATTCCTGTTAAACAAGCATCTCCTCCAGCTAAGATGTCGCTATAACACAGCCGTTTTCCCATGCGTCACATTTTAATACAAGTCCATCAGCACAGCAAATTCTGGACCCTTGTCTCACTACTAGTTGAAGACCAAGTCCCACCAACTCCACACCATAGAGGAAAGATATTTTTTTTTTTTTTTTTTTAAATATTCCTAGCCTTTACCTCTAACATTGTATCCATTTTCAATTGTTCTTTGATTGCTTCTTGCATTAACCCCTTTCTTGCCATGTACAACTTAGAAACTTATAAAGGAGTACAGTGTAATAGTAATGCTTACATTTTCAACGATTTAAAAATAAATTAGGATAGTAATGACTGTTAGTACCAAATTTGGATTCCATTGCATCATATTGGGAAATTTATAGTAAATGTATTTTAAAAATCATTGCCTGTAGAGAATACAAGCTTTTTATTTAGTCCATGTATCATATGATTTAATAGAGCAAAACAATATTACCAAGATTTGGGCTAGTATTATTTAATTACTTTAATATTAAAATATGAATGAAAAGCCAAAAGGAAAATTAGGAGACATTTCTACATGAAAGTCATTGATTTGCCCACTGAAAACAGGAAGTCTTTCTGCAATGTTCCTGAAAAAGAATGATACCAAAGTCTTCATGCAAAACATTAATAGACAGATTCAAAGTTAAACAGCCAGCACAGGAGTTTCTTATAGCCTAGCTGCTCATCTTGGATCTGCCTATAAAAATTACTAAAACTGAGGAGAAAGTGGCTTAAGATATTTCAAYAGAAAATCATGGGCCAAATGTTTGCAAATTCAGTCCTTCAGACTGAAGGTTACAATTCTGGAAAATATCTTTACATTTTTACAAAAAGAAAAKAAAAACTAAGTTCAACTTGTGACTAAGATTCAATTCTGCAATATAAAACAAAATAAAGCTTTGTGGCCGAGGTATAACCCTCTGAAGATATCGTTTAGTAATCATACATCCTTAACTGCATTAGTGTTAGCTTGTGCATCTACGGATGCCCATTGCTACTTAATTTTAAAAGGTTTCTAATCTTGTAATGAAACTGTATTTTTGACCAGCCACAAAGCAGAATCTGATCTGAGCATTATAATGTAATTAATCATGGATTTTAGTGTCTCATTTGAAATAATTTATTCAGATCTGAGAAATACACTGCATGTCTATGATTGCATTATATAAAAAGCAAATAAACTACATAGTTAAAGCATTATATAAAAAAGCATTATATAAAAAGCAAATAAACTACATAGTTGAAAATGAACGACATGTATTATTTACCATAAAATGGAACTACCTGGAGTTTAGAGCTTGGGCCAAACTAGCTTGCACTTTGACTCCTGTTTGGTCACTTGCAGCTATACAATGAGAGACTGAAACTCTGCTGCTTGATTTTTAGCCACTTTAACAGTCCTGGGAAAGTGGCTGGAAAAGCGTCCATAGCATTCAAGACTAAAAATGGGCTTCACATTTGGTGGCCAGATACCAATATGATATTCACAAAGATGAAAATACAAATGTATGTGGAGATTTTGTCCAGAGCCTACAGTAATTTGATTGCAACAGCTGCTTCAACACCCCATGCTAATATCTTATTTTTAACAGCATTCTAACCCTTTCCAGAATAACTCACACCAACAATATTTCTTGCTTGCTTTGTTCTGCTTCTTTTAGAAATGGTGGTTAGCTGATATCTTTCAACTTCTCACACCCACTGTAATCACCATAAAGTTAAAATGACTGTTGTTAATTTAAACAAAATATTCTCCTTTTGTTCCCTTCCTAATTAGTTTTGTTTTTTTTTTTAAACTTTCTATTACCATCATTATATTCATTCTAGCAAGAATATGGAGTATGCAAACAGTGTAAGACCAGACTGTTGTACATGTGCAATTGGCAGAAGCATATTTGATACATGGAAAACATATGCACACATACTTGACTGTCAGCCCGATGGACAGTTGGTGAGAGAAAGAGGTACAGAGAGAATCTTAATTCTCATTACAAAATCTGCATTTTAGACATTGAATAGAAGTGCTTTGTGAGGAGATGCTGATACAGTAGGAAAGGATGTTCCTCTAAAGCATTCCTATGTCATTCCTAACAAAATTCTATAATCTGAAATTACAGTCTGTTAACACAACTAAATCAGATTCCCTCTAGGCAATCATCTCCAAATGCTTAATTACATTAGTGTTGCAAAAGTTTTCCCGAAGTCTAAATTAAAATTCTCCTGTTAAAATTTAAGCTCAAGGTATTTTTATTCTATCCACTGTCAACAGAAAGAAAAGCTTATTCCTTTCTTTGAAATCTACAGACATGCCACCCTTCCATCCCTTCTTTTTTCAACTAAAACTTGCCATTTTTTTTTTTCCATTCTTTCCTCATAGGTCATGTTTTCCAGCCTTTTTGATCATTCTCATTTTTTCCTCTGGATTTCTCCAGTTTATCTATATTTTTCTTGAAGTACTGCCAAAACCAAAGCCCAGTATTGGCATTTTGGCCAAGTTGAGTAGAAGGATTACAATTCTGTTGAAGCATTCCGGGTACATTTTTAGGCTGTTGTGAGACAGGTAATTTGTTGAGTTGTTTTCAATATGAGATTTACCACAACATCCAACAGTGTTTCTACATAACTACTCCCAGTTGCTTTCTTAACCATCTGCAAATAAATATGGGCTCCAGCACATAGTAAAAACTTACTGGATACTTTCAGGGAGTGTAATCTTCACTACCATTAGATGTCTATTCCTCTGCTTTGACCATACAGGTAATGTAGACAATTAGCTCAGATATCTACAGTGTAGGCATCTTAAGTTAGATGAAAGGAATCTCACCTAAAGTATTTTTGGATAGTTAATGTCTCTCATTAGTACTAGGTTTTGTCCTTGTATTGGGTTTATGCGGCAAGGTTTTGGTAGCAGGGGGGGCTACAGGGGTGGCTTCTGTAAGAAGATGCCAGAAGCTTCCCCCATGTCCAACAGAGCCAATGCCAGCCGGTTCAAGATGGACCCACCACTGGCCAAGGCCGAGCCAATCAGCGATGTTGGTAGAGCCTCTGTGATAACATATTTAAAAAGGGGAAAAAAACTGCTGCATAAGAGCAGCMAGAAGAGAGGAGTGAGAATATGTGAGAGAAACAACTCTGCAGACACCAAGGTCAGTGAATGAGGAGGGGGAGGAGGTGCTCCAGGCACCGGAGCAGAGATTCCCCTGCAGCCCATGGTGAAGACCATGGTAAGGCAGGCTGTCCCCCTGCAGCCCATGGAGGTTAACGGTGGAGCAGATATCCACCTGCAGCCCGTGGAGGACCCCATGCCGGAGCAGGTGGATGTGCCTGAAGGAGGCTGTGATGCCATGGAGAGCCTGCGCTGGAGCAGGCTCCTGGCAGGACCTGTGACCCCACAGGGGACCCACGCTGACGCAGTCAGTTCCTGAAGGACTGCACGCATGTTGGAGCTGTTCGTGAAGAACTGCAGCCCATGGGAAGGGCACACATTGGAGCAGCTCATGAAGGACTGTCTTCTGTGGGTGGGACCCCACACTGGAACAGGGGAAGAGCGTGAGGAGGAAGGAGCGGCAGAGAAAACATGTAATGAACTGACTGCAATCCCCATTCCCCATCTTCCTGCATCACTCAGGGAGAGGAGAAAGATAAATCAGGGGTGAAGTTGAGCCCGGGAAGAAGGGAGGGGTGGGGGGAAGGTGTTTTAAGATTGTTTTTATTTCTCATTTCCTGCTCTGATTTAGATTGGCAATAAATTAAATTAATTTCCCCGAGTCGAGTCTCTTTTGCCCATGACGGTAATTGCTGATCTCCCTGTCCTTATCTCAACCCACAAATCTTTCAGCATATTTTCTCTCTCCTGTCCAGCTGAGGAGGGGGAGTGACAGAGTGGCTTTGGTGGGCACCTGGCATCCAGCCAAGGTCAACCCACCACAGTCCTTTTCGGTGCCCACTTCCTCCTCCTCCTCCTCCTTTAATGGATACATCTCCTTTCTTACTTGCCTGCTTTTCATGTCCTTCCAGTTTGTCAATCAGCACAAGCTTTCCTGACACATATTTTAACTTTTTAAATTAATAGATAAAATAGCATTTTCTGATTAAAAAAAAATTCACTATGAAACCCTGCTCTATTCATGAGGAAGGATCTGAGCTATCCACATCAATTTGTATAATGTGTTCTGCCAAAACTAGCCAGAAAGTATCATGACACTGTAGAGAAAAAGCCCCATTGGTTTCTATGGAACCATTTATCAGGCATGATATTATGATGAACAATACATCAAAATTTGGTGCCACATAAGCAAATGTGGCAGAAGTTCTATCCATCTATCTATTCATTTTTTGTGTAATTCCATATTGGGCAAAGATGACATAATTTGACCCTTAAGAGAATAGCGCATTTATGCAAACATATGAGCTGAAATCATCTTGTCAGACTATCATTCAAAACTAGGGCTGAGCAGATTTTATGTATTACTCATTTGTTGTTCAGTTCTTAAAGTGCCATCAACTTTTTCACCAATGCATCAGTCAGCACAAAATCCCAGCGCTCATTTGATATATTAGATTCTTATAGGGAGCTCTCCCACACTACATGTTCTTGACCTACTCCATCTGCTTTCCCCTTTCATTCATCTTCTGCCTATGACTTTATAAATTTGTATGTCCTCCAACTATACAGATCACCTAATTGTCTTAGTTTACACCTGTAGTAAGCTGCAGTTTGCTAAATAAAGAAAAAAAATGATTAAGATGTATATACTG
Source organism: Phoebastria nigripes (assembly GCA_035582835.1). Lineage (NCBI taxonomy): Eukaryota > Metazoa > Chordata > Aves > Procellariiformes > Diomedeidae > Phoebastria > Phoebastria nigripes. The sequence goes on from JAYKAV010002220.1 coordinate 7,501,536, forward strand.
CAGCTGTCTTGAATGTCTGGAAAACACAGATAATTCTGTGACCTTGCATCATCTTTTGAACAACTCTCCTACTGTTTTGTGTGTCTGCATTTGTTCATTTTCAAGCACTATTCATGATTTGATTGCATACCATATGAAACCTTCAGGAGAACTGTTGTCCAACATCTAACACTTCATCGTTCATCTAAGACAAGGCTTCCAAAGCACCTAAATGCAATTGCCGCTATGTCCCATGCAATTGTACTGCTCACCTATTACGGACAATTACAAATAGACCAAATTCTCTTCTTAGAGCCCAATGGAATGTATATCTGGATGCAAGGCAAACCTAGCATGGGGAAGTGCTTAAGGAAAACACCTATAAACTGTGCAAGTCTGAACAATTTGTACCCTTCAAGAAAAATATAGTCAGTGAAAGGCCTGAGAGGAAGAACCTTCTGAAAGGTAAATTAAATATATCAGCTTCCACTACTTTTTTTTTATTCTGTGTGGAAAAGCGGTAATTTTATCAGGATGAAAAAAATAATGTAAGAATATATCTACTAAATTTAAAAGTCAAACTGAGGTCTAATGACTTTTGTATGCTCATGAGTTTAAATATTTTTTTCCATCTGTTTTGATCCTGCCTGATGCTGAATGTTCTAAAGGAACGGAGTGTAATAAGCACTTCTCAGAAGATGCTGAGCATCTTGCAGCTTGGTATACTTAGTTATTTTCTATATCACCTTTGATTTAGGAGATTAGGAGAAGTGAGCAAATGATTAAAAGAACCAGCGCACTCCCAATTCAAGTTTGGAAAGGCCAAATGATAAATACTGAGGCCTGTAGTCCCTATGTGAAATTCAAGGAGTCAGAGWGTGAAGTAGCAGAAAGAGATTTAGAACATCTTCAAAATTTAAGGCCTCTCTCAGTGTTTTATTACATTTTTTCCAATAGATATTACAAAAATCAGAGGGAATACCATTGAAAGAAAACTAGAGGACAAATGGTACTTCTATGGCTCACATGACTGTTAGTGGGATTCACAGAAATCTATGGAAACTAAGACTATTTGCAGTGTGCCTGCAGGCAGATTTTATGACATCACTTAAAGTTGTCCTATTACAAATCACCACAGAAAAATTCAGACTTAAGTTGTTTTCCAGTTTCTGCTGGAGAAAAGGGGCACAAAGGATCCCTCCTTTCCATAAATAACTGCTAAGGGCTGGATCTATTTGTTAGGAAGCTAACAATTTTTCACTTCTTTTCAACACAGGTCCTCACAAAATGGCTGTTTTTACCAACACAGAGGCAATATTTGAAGAAGAGAAAGTGCACGCGCTAGTAGTGTTCCCTAGAGAATGATCCATTATGATTCAACTTGCCCTGCCTCAGATTTCAGAATACTGTGGGCCAAAGTAGACTGCATTAACCCTTCCTAACTAGTAATGTACTTTGCTTCAAAAGTTGGTTGTAATGGAATTACTGGTAATACACTACTTTGAATGAGTAAAACTATGACAAGCTCTTTCATACATGAAATGCTACTGTAAGTAAAAGGGGTGATTTAGCATGAGGAATGCAATGAAATGCCTTGACTTTTGAAAAGAATCAGTTGTTAAAAATTATTTTTAGACCAATATTCTTAAGTCAGCTTTTTGCAGCTGATGGTATTTCAGGTGTCATCTCCTCTATTAAGAGGGTGCTGCAGAGATCAGAATTGCTTTTCTTCATGATTATTACATAGACATTTGTACTGTTCACAGGTTGTTAAATTCCACATCTCTTTCAGGAATCAAGCTACTGAATACATTCCAGGATCCCTTCAGAAATGTCCATTGGAAGGAAAACTCAAAATCTCATATGAGCATTCTAAATAATTATTTTGATTAAATGAATATGTGAAAGCAATATTCACAACATATGGTAATGCTAATGCCTTATCTACTTAAATTTCTTTTAAGACCCAGTCCTGCTAACCCTATTCATGCCAACGGTCTTACTGTAGTCAATGGAGCTATTTGCTTTAACATTACCAAACCAAAATTCAGTGAGCTTATTTCAAGAGTAATTATGCCTACTTTGGGTTTTAAAATAATAATATAGATTTAATATATAAAAATATGTAAAATTCACATATATTAAAATATAAATATTATAAACACAATTATATCACTTTTTATATATAGAAATATTACACACATTTTATATATAGCTTTAGGAGGGCCAAATTCTGCCAAGAACTGAGCATATCTTACATGTTACTCACTAGCTTCTGTTGACCAGCTGAATGGTCACAGCCATATTCTATGTATTGGGGTCAAATGTGCTGTGTCTGTAAATTGGAACAGCTGAATCGGAATGGTTCCTTTATAATGCTGTCTGTGTGGGGAAAAAGTAAAGTGTGTACATCTGTCACTGCTTTAGCTTCTCATGAGAAAGAAGAGAATACTCATTTCATGGAGAGAGTGATGCATTTTGCCTTCTCAAGCAAAGCTTCAGAATGTTTTTTTTAATTGCCTGCAGTTATAATTAAAACCAATAACAAATGTATGTAGCATATGCACAATGATTCAATGCACAATGAATCATACAAGAGACTTTGAAGATGTAAATAAGAAGTGGAGAAATTACTGTCTTTCAGGGCCTCCTGCCATGAATCTCTCCGTATGTACAGCCACATCTTTTATAGAAGAGAGGCCTGGAAAAATCCATACCATTTTAAGCATGTGTTCCATAATATTTTATTGTGGAACATTTGCAGCCACAGTGTGCCTTATTTATGATCCAACGACACAGCAGATGCATTAATGTAGCTGAGAACACTCCAGGAAAATACACGCACCAGGAAAATGCTTTTTGAGGACTTAAATATCTGCAAGGCAGTTTTGCTTTAGTTTCAGGTTAAACCTAATTAAAGCTAATCTCATTTTAAAAAGGAGAATGAATAACTTCCCATAAGCATAGATATTGTATGCAGTACTGCACAATTCTGGCCAACCAGCAAACCTATAGGCATAAGTTTCTTGTCTCGCCCTAGGATGTTTTCCTTATGTATTATATATTGTTAGTGTAACCTAAACTATGTTAAACTAGAATTAGGCATATGAAAGTAAACTTGGATGTAGTCAGTATTGTCTTTCACTCTTCTGCTGTCTTTTTGACCCAGAATCATCCTTTTCACTGACCATGCATTGCAGAAGGCAATGACTTAACACYGAATCCCAGCCAGTTAGAGACTAGATAATTAAGCAGAGTGCTGTCAGACTGCCTGTGGTACATTCCAGTTATCCTAGATTTGTAACTTACGTGGATGCAAACTGCCTGCTGAAGTTACTTGTACACTGAAATCTAGTTGGGAAGGAATTCAAGAATGATAATCCCCAGCACAGCTAAGCAGTGTTTTGTTTTATTTCATTGATTCTTTGTATTCCCGTTGCTTTTGAGTTTATTGTAGCCATTGGTGGGTACATATATGTCAGTGGCTGAAGATACAGTGCTTTCATGCCACTGTGCTGAATATTAATGAGAAAAGACTCCAATTCATCCTCAGGCAGTTTAAAAAAGAAACAACCCCAAAACCTAACACATTTGGGTACTGAACACTTGACCTGAATTTAAGATACCAGGTTTCCCCAGTTACTGTCCTAAAGCTTTACAAAAGATATAAGGAGTTAGAATTGATGATGTTGCTAAATTCCATGTGTGGTATTCTCTCACTCTCCCTCATAGTCTTGAGTACGGGACAAATAGAATATATTTGTGACCTGGTTTCGGCTGGGATAGAGTTAATTTTCTTCCTAGTGCTGTGTTTTGGATTTAGTATGACAAGAATGTTGATAAGACACTGATGTTTTTAGTTGTTGCTAAGTAGTCTGCTAGTCAAGGACTTTTCAGCTTCCCATGCTCTGCCAGGTGCACAAGAAGCTGGGGGGGAG
>JAYKAV010002220.1:7505527-7518088 GCA_035582835.1 Phoebastria nigripes
GCGATCGCTGCTTGGGTATTGCTCAGCGGGTGGTGAGCAATTGCATTGTGCATCACTCATTTTGTATATTCTATCATTATTATTATTATTATTATTATTATTATTATTATTATTTTCCCTTCCTTTTCTGTTTTATTAAACTGTCTTTATCTCAATCCACAAATTTTACTTTTTTTTCCCGATTCTCTCCCCCATCCCACTGAGGGGAGGGGGGAGTGAGCGAGCGGCTGTGTGGTGTTTGACTGCCTGCCGGGTTAAACCACAACAATTTGCTTCCACTATTAAACATGAAATGCTTCCCCCCACCCCCCCTTCTCATCTATGAGGGTTATGAAACATGGCAGTACAAAAGTGGCAGAAAATTGAAATCACAATAATGATTTAAATTCATCAGATTTAAATGGACATTGAACACTAGTAACAACTAAAATGGAAAGTGAAATAAAAGATGAAGGCTCTTAATCATTCCTGTATATTTTTTGCTTGATTAAGAAAAAACTAAACAGGCATTTCTGGCCACACAGATATTTAAGTGTTCCACCTTGAGCAGGTAAAACTATCCAGCATTTTATCTAACTTCTCACGCAAGGTAGGTAAGGTACATAAGTAACAGTATTCCCTGTAGCAAACATGTAGAACCACATCATGAATGCGTTGGCATTTGGGATCCCATGACCACTTTTTTTACATCTTGGCATTTAAAAGTATGAATTTGAGCTCCTCAGACTAAATGCTTTGTGACCTTATCTAGTAGGTAATAAAGAATGGTCAGAGCTCCCTTTATAAACATCTTTGACTAATACAATTACTAAATAATAGGAATAGGATATATTTGTTATGATCACCATCTCCCCAAAGCAGTATTCTTTTTAAGGTACTCAGCAAAATGTGTAGGAGAGAATACAGAGTGCTGAACTGTCCAAGGGAGGAGTAGATAGACAGGCACCCCATGACAACTTTGTGATTGACTGAGGCTTCTTTGGTCCATAGCACCCATAAAGGCAGTACAGGAGTTTCCCTCACCTACATTAGTGAGCCTGTAAGACCAAAGAGTCACTGGGCATGAGACTAATAATGACACAAGTACTCCCACCCTGGAATGCATCCTATTCCTCCCTCAGAGAGGCTCCAGCAGAGAGGCTTCAATCTGCTGCCGGAATCTGTTTGGCAAGATTTGTTGTGTCCTGTAAATGAAAATCCCCTGCAGCAGATTGCAGTTGCTAACGTTAGAGGGCAGGATAGCTTCTTGTTGCTGCCAACAGAGAGCGAGACTGCAGGATAATCATGCACTGCAACCCCTACTAAGTACATGCAAACACCACCCAGCAACACAGCCACTCAAGTATAAGGAACACGTTATTAGCTTAATGATTTTGCAGCAGGCTGAAAAAGTCAGTCRAAAAATGACTTTATTTCTTCAGAATAAGTCATAAGCTTCTACTTTTCACTCAAGACATTCAAGTAAATCAAGCTTAGGATTTATCACAATGTCTCATTTTATTGCCACATCAGGCAGATAATTTCCTATTTTAAGTTCTAGTAAAAAAAAAAAAAAAAATCACACCAATACCTCCTTAAAAGACAGATTAACTTATTCATGCTAGCCTTTACAGTAGCCATGGCTGTTAGTTAAATAGTACTGCAAGAAATAACATCATAGCATGTCTACATTTTTTTTTTTTCTGAAAAACATCCTTAAAAATACCCCAGAACATTGAGATCTGACTTCCTCCAATCGCAACTGTGTATGTAACACACTACATGCAGCTGGTATTGCTCCTAGAACTTCCCTACTTTTTCAATTGGAATTCTTCTTCAGTTGACTGTTCTGTATTTAGATAGCAGGTAAATTAGATAAATGTTCCCTACTGTAATGAACAGTTCAAAACTGGTGAACATCTTTATTTGCTGTTGATACTACTTTTACTGCTACTGTTTTATTCCTAAAATTTTGTATGGTATGTGTGATATTACTTTTTTAGTCTACTGATATATAAATATTAGCAAAGTTCACACCTTCTTTTTTAAGAGCATAATCTTTAGTAGATTAAAAGAAGATACGTATTGACCCTAATTATCCCAGTCAGTTCTTCAGGATAAGTTTTACATCGCCATTTTTCAATGGAATGAGTTCTCCAATGTTTGAAGTACATGTTGAGCTCACACCTGAATCATCTAAAAGATGTCATAAAAACTTTCTAAAGAACTAGCAAAATAAGTTTGCCCTTATTCACTAGTTTCAAAGCCTAATAGAAACTTTTCTGCCTAGATTTTTTGCAGAGRCAAACTATATGGGGTATTTCAGTACCAGGTATATGGAGTAGAGGGTTTCTTGTTTGACATATTGACTTGAAAACTTCAAGTTTGGAATGCCTTTCATGGTACACCTGATGAACAAAGATCTCAATTCTATTATTCTAAACCTTAGAGGAAGGAAAAGAAGTTAATACAGCACCACCTTCACTTCTATTGACTTCCATCTAGGAAGTGTGATCTTAGACACCTTTCAGGGTTTGGGGACCAGAAGACAGACAATCAGGTACAAGTCTTCAATCAAAATTGTCTGAAACTTTTCATGGCACTGAGATAATCCCCAATTTCTGAAGCCAGTCCTGCACTCATTCCTTCTAAGAAAGCACACCTCAAGAAGAGGGAGCTCAACTAGAGAATAAAAAGCAAAAAGGAAAAATAGTTTAAGCTCCAGAGATGCTCATTTCCCTTTAAGAGGTATGAGTATTTAACTTGGCCTGAAAGCTAGTGCTACCATCTAAACAGGAGTCTCATTACCACAAAAAATCTTTACATAAATATTATGTTTTGACTATATAATCTTCTGCAAGGACATAAGCCAGATAAATCCATTTGTCCTTGAGGTTGGTTGTAAGAGAAGGTCAGGGGAGAGCTTATTCTAAGGGCAGTTAGATAGAATACTGTCACATCCAAAGCTGGCATAAATCACCATTGTTCCATTCACCTTAATCAAGCTACAAAGATTACACTATCTGAACAGCTGGTGTATTTTCCCTTTCTTTTATGTGCAAACTTTTTAAATTTTGATATATTGATATTAAATTTCAATATGTGACATCAAAAATTGACTAAAGTTTCTGTTCAATGACTTCTTTTCATAATTTGGATAAGCAGTATTTTGAATTATGTCCAAATCATTCTTGCAAGCTGAACCCTTGGAAAACCCTTTGATATTTGTCAAGTAAAGGTTAATTTGATTATTTTTGTTCATGCGAGTTGTTAACATTTTAATATGTTAAAGCGTGGCCATTTCAAAATAAACACAGTAAACCCTTTACAATTCAAATAGATTTAGTTCATTTCATTTAATAAAAGAAATGAGGCTTTCGGTTCCCAGCAAGTCACAAGCATACTTTTACTCACAAAATAAGTTAGAAGAATTAGAACATTAAATGTTCCTGAGAACAATTCATTTATAATTTTAGCCAGGAACATTTGTAGTGATCATTTGAAGGAGAATAATATGAACAGAAAAAAACATTTTTATTCAATTCCAAATCATCAATTTCCTACAATTAAGGTTTTACATTGACATAACACTTGCCTTCTGGCTCTTTTCTGAGTCAATTATATTATCTGCTTTTGACAGAAATGAAATTTGACTTAGATATTGAAATTTCATCAACAGAAAGTGCTTAGTGAAAACAAAAAGCAACTAAGTCTGTTTAGAGAACATAAGAAGTTTTGCACTGACTTGTGTGTCTCTATGCTTCTTTTCCTTCCCAGTACAAATACTTTAGATTTTCCAATATGCTGCTGTAGTTACGGCCTTTTCCCTTCTCTCCTCCTCCTTCATTTCAAAGCTAAAGGAATATATTCCTTACAAGACTTTTCTGAAGTTTCTCCTACCCAGTTCCACCTTAGGTGCCTTAGTAATTATTCAGTTGCAAGTCAGTAAGATCAACCGTTCTTCCACTTCTCTGTGGAAGAGGACAATGTTTTTTTCAGTACTTGTTCCAGTGTCTTACCAAAAGAAATCAAGATAAAGCCTCACTTCTTTTTCTTATTAATATTGTTTCTTAACAGTAACTTCATAGATTAAAAGCTGTCTGGTCATGGACTGAAAGTGAACAACAGACAATCACAAAACCAGATCAGCATGCAAAAATATGCCAACTTAGAATCAAGAGAAAGGAACCTTTAAGAGGAAGATAGGAGCTATTATCTTTTCTTCAGTACTTGCTTTCTCTTTGGTATCATGCAAATTAACTAAACACATAATTTACTAGTTTCGGAGACAAAGGCACATTTAAGTCACAAACACCAGTAAGAGAACAAATCAGAAAAGACTCCAGTGCTGACAGAGAATCTACCTCAATAGGGGGTCAGATAAGCCTCAAGCAGCTAAATAGTATTAATGGTTTGAAAATGCCAAAGCCGATTCTCAAGGAGTATACATTCTGAAAATGATCTTTAGACTATGTAGCAATGATGCTGTGTGATTAATAACCAAGAAACATTAGGAACACCATTTAATAGCAACCATTCTTTATACAGCAGTAATTACAATAGCTTTGATTGAAAAAATATTAGGAAAAATAACTCTTTTGTGGTACTATCTGCTTCCTAGATTTTAAGTAATTGTCTCCTACTGGAAAATTTTTGCCTATTATATGCTTCAGTAATGCAGTCTGCTTCATAGCATTGTCCAACTCTTTGTACTAATCTATGAAATCCTACCCTTCAAAGATCCTCATTCCTTTCCTTTTCCTAAGATAAGCCTATAGACTCTGTCTTGATTTAAAACGCATATCAATTACATGGCTAAGGGGTATACTTAACCTAAGAGATTTCCACTTCTTTTTTTTTTTTTTTTTCTTCTATAAAAGAAATCTCCAAGACAGGCTTTTTATAGTAGTTTCACAGAAGATCATAGTACTACTCAAATATTTTTGTACATTTCTTTTGTCTTCCACTTGCCTTTGGTAGTGTTTACATTACTGAAACTGAAGACCAATTTTGGTGCAAAGAACTGGAATAAGTAGATGCAATCACAAACTGGCAACAGACAAAGAGGTGAAAGGCAGAACTGGCCACTTACCGCAACAATGACATTTCAGCACTTGCCAAAGCTTCATAAAATTCCATCATTCAACAAATATCTTTAAGGGTCATAATGAACATATGAATGCTGAATGTTTACATAAAGCATGATGGGTTTGCTGTATCTCAAAAGCTGTATTCTTAAATTTTATGGTTCTTTTTGTCCAAACTGGATTTGGAGCATAATTGTAGAATCTGAATCAAAAGTAGAACACTAAGAAGAAGTTTAAATAACTCTAAATTACATCACTAAGTCATTTTTTAATGCAGATGAGCCATGCACAGGACTGATTATATCTCAGCCTCTTTTGCAGCTAATTCATCTCAGAGCAGACACTTCAAAGTGAGAAATAACACCTAAGTTCAAGTAAAATGACCTTTTTGGAAATTTTTCATGTCATGCATTTAAGACTTTACTAACCATGCATCCACAAGAAGTTACATTTTTTTTGCATATATTTCCTCTTGTACACATGTTAAACTTAACTGAAGAAATAGTTCCTGTGCATTGTGCTAAAAGACTACTAAAGATAAGCCAGAAAACATCTGTAGTGTAATAGAACTTTAAAATGTAAGGCTAGAAGTTTACTTTAAAAATGTTGACTTCTGCTACCTAAGTTATCAATCATCATATGATGCTTTAAACAGGCAGTGTCAAAACATGTATCTTCTAACTAATTTATATTTTACTCACCAAGAAAGAGAACTCTGAAGACTGAGGACCATGAGGATACACACACATTACTGTCTTTAACCTGCAAGAAAATAGGTCTGAGCCAGTTTATCTCTTCTACATATCCTATCTCTAGAAGGCAGCTTTAGAGTCTAAAACAGTGACTCTCATTCTAAGGGAACTACATCCAACAGAGGCAAAACCACCATACATAGGTACCAAGACTCTCTCTACATAAGCAATATATATCTTTTTGGCTTGTGGATTCAAGGAAAAACCTGTGAGGTCTAGATTCTGTTCATATGATATGGGATCATTAAAAAAAAAAAAAAAAAAAAGTATGCTGCACCTGAATTGCACTGCCATTTGATATTTAGCAAGGAATGGCCACTTCCATTAGAAGCCACTTACAGCCTCTGATTGGAGGTCTCTCCCACACAAACTGAGGTGAATTGCTTCTCTCCCAAAACTTTGCTGAAGGCTAATTAGTAGTACCTGATTTTGCATATTCATCTGTCAGATGTCCTTTAAGACTTGTTTAGCAGACATGCAGATATTAAAACTAAAGGTTCACAGTCCATGCATTATTTCAGTAAGATTACTGTCAAATATTTATCAGTCTTTTTAAAGTAACGTTATCAAATGAGTTTTTCCACCCCTGTATCTCTGAAATCTAGCTACTAGCTGCTTAAAATCAACTGGCTTTTTACAGTAATGAAACACATATTTAAATACCTGTGACAAGTTAAAGCAGAAGTGATATGAGGCTCTGTGAGTTATAGTTTTATAACACAGTTCTTCCAGGTACAGTTCTCCTCGGACCAAGAAACAACAGGCATTGAATAAGGGATCTTACAATTTTAGATTAATTTTGTAAAATGATATTTCATAATTATGCATTTCATCCTGCAATGTTTGAATACTATTCAAATAACAATATTCAAAACTAGCAAATAGGAAATAATATTAAATAACTCAGTTCCTTCAGGCTGATTTTTTCCCATTTAATGGAAAATTCAAAATCCTAATTTTGTGCTGAATCAAACACAAAACGTATGTCAAAAATTTTCCATGGGTACACTTAATTTTTTTTAAAATTGAGGCAAATATTGAGGATTACCAAGTACTTTGAAACTGAAGACTCCTAAATATTTTAGACAGCAAACCATAAAAAAATCAAGCACAATAAAAAAATAATGATAATAATCCCTTTTGATTAGCACCTTCTAGGTTTATACTCCACAGTTATGTTCTCAGTTACATTTCAAATGCCCTTCTTCCTCTTCCTCTCTCATCTGCCTCCTAGTCTTTAGCAATGTCAGCACTGTTAGAATTGCATTTCCTTAAGATATTGTCAATATGGATAAAAATTATGTATCTCTATTTTTTATCAACATAGGAAAAATAATGCCAGGCACTGTAACAATTAGGTATCTTGTAAGTTTTGGAATAATAATAATAACAAACAAAAAAAAATTAAAGCTAATATATCACAATGTCCTTCACCAGCAAAGGGAGACTGTCACTCAGGAAGCCTACATTTCAATTAGATCTAGGCACTGAAAACACTGAAACTTAGATTTTAAATTTAAAATTTAATTGAATTTGCTGCTGCAACTGCATGAAACGTATCCACATCATTCCTTATTTAATTTACTCCGATCACGCTTAGAGTCCCTGAGTCCTCCATCAGTCCATGCAAAGCTTCTCTTGGCCAACAGAGGATATCTTTATTTATTATATCACTTTGCTCATCACTCTCTCCTAACACAAATTTTACAATGCTACTGATTCGAAAATGATCCAGGTTAACTCTCTGACTGCCCCTTTCCAACAGAATTGAAATTTTTCTAGTGAAAACTAACAATTTAATTGAATCTTGGGCCATTTCCATTCACTTTGCCTCTGACTGTATTATCTTCAACCAGGCTGCTAAGGTTGTTAGACATATTTAAAATCTAAGCTTTTCTTATCAGTTAAATATGAAAATAAGGATTGCAAAGTTTGCATATTATATTTGAAAAAGTAAAAAGCTCCTTTCTAAAATTAATGCTTATTCTGTATGAAGTAAAAAGACATTCCTAAAATTTTAATTGCAGCCATAAAACTATATTCAAATTTTTATATGTTGACCATGTTGCCTGTATTAAGGTACAAAGACTTAGAACTTCAGAGAACCCAATGGATAAACAGGACAGAGTCAGTCAAGCACTTTCTCTGCCTGTTTATATGAAACAGTTCTGGCATAATAATCATAGGACTCATGCACAGTTTAAAAGAAAGGAGCTTAGGTACTGGGTGGCTACATCCATGTGATCTTTTCATTATAAAGTATTATAATGAAAAGTCTGTGAGACTCCAAAGTGTAGCAGCAGGAATAGTGCTCCTATAATATTAAGAAAAAATTCATACAGCTACTTTAAAAGCAGAGTAATAGCCGAACAGCATAAAATGACATCAAACCCAAAACACAGCAGCATTTTAATAGAAGAGAGTAAATTCATCATTCTGGCAGCCAGTAATTTTATAAAAGCTCCTGTTCTCATTATGCCTTTTAGTGTTTTAACTACAGATGAAAAATAGAAACAATTYTAGGCTATTCCCGGCAGACTCAAGTAGGTTTAAGGGTAGCTGACCAGATGGAAGATGCTTACTTTTAAAGCACTGTGTTTTACCTTCCATTCCCTCTGGCACTGAAAAGAGAGGAAAGCACTTCTGAAAATTTCAGACTCTGCCTGTGGAAACAGTAATATATGTTTAGCTAAAATTATTTTAAATAGGCTGCTGTTGCTGCTGAATCTACTATAATAAAAACAATTGGAACATGTTTCATGTAGCACAAGAAGTGGCTGGGGAAACAGCAATCTTTGAAGAATGTAACTTCAGGTTAGCATAGGGAAAGCAGTCTGCACTTGAGAAAATAGATGTGTTCTGTAGTGAAACACAAGAGACCAGAGGTCAGGAAAGGTTTATATGGAACATGCATAATAGATATTTAAAGCTGTTGTCAGGAAAAAACCTAGTTCTGGAGTAGTGAAGAAATTATTGTTCTCTTGGCCTATGGTTTGAATCCTACTTCATGTACATGAAAACAAATTTTGTCTTCTGAGTGTCCAGAGCAGAGAGGTTATTCTTAGTCTCAGCACATTCAGAACCATTAATGATGTGCAGTATAGGGTGTGAAACACATTCATTCATCAATAACCTCTGTCCATTTTAACAGGCCATAGTCAACAGGACTCAGCTGACTCCTCCTGCTCCATCCCTGTGACAAAATATCTCTGACAATATTAATTGGGATCCAGTTCTGATCACACTGACACTAGTATAAATTCAATGACAACAGTGGGATAAACATAATACTCCCTACCCAAACCAAGTTCATCACACAAACTGCAAATTTTTCAATCCATTTGGAATGGTCACTAAAATCCTCTGTTAGGCTTTTAGCAATAAAATGACAAGAAACAGAATGCCAATCTTTTATTATGCTAAAAAAGTTTAAAAAGAGTTGGCTTTTTTTTTTTTTTGTGGGTACCAGCATGAGAAAACTCATATCCACAAGTAATGTATTTGTGACTTTTTTATTAACTGTCACTCAGAGTCAGCAATGTTGGATGCTCTGTGTTTGGCTGTTATATAAAACTAATGGATTTTGAACTTTTACTAAAAAAGTGTCTTCTTCTCACCAGGATGCAAGTGTTGGGTTCAATGGCCAGCCTGGGGATCAAAGCCAGTAATAAGATTCTCTGTGTCATTTTTGTTGAAAATGCATTCAGCAGTCCACCCTGAGCTATTGTGTCGTGCTTCTGAGGAGGGTAAAACTCATAATGCTTTCAAAGTAAGGAGTGACTTTTGAAGTGGAAGGGATTCCTATCCATTCAGCAAACTGTGAGTCTAAGTATAACCAAGAAATTAATAAGTTGATAGCACAAATAAAAATAGTCCAAACCTGTTGGTGCATAAGTGACCCAGTGGCAACACACCGGTTCCATAGACAGTATCTCACAAGCGCCAATGTGTCTGGGCATCTTTCATACAGGCAAAACAAGCTCATATCTATTTTTTCTTATTGAAATGAATTTCACTGCAAATGCAGAGCAAGGCTTGGACTCTTCAAATAATGGAAGAAAAAGAGCCACTTTGTCATTTTATCCCAAACAATACAAGTTAGATTGTGCAATTCCATTGATTTCATCACTCCAGTTCCTTCCTGACCTGATTATAACTGAAAGTGCAAAAGATGAGTAATTCAAATCCATGGATGAACATGAGATATAGGCTAAGAACAAGTGTTTGAAGCTTGATTGTTAGGGATCTAATAAGTTTCTGATTTTTCCACTGGCCTTTATCTAAAGTGCAGTGTGTCTAAACTAAATTGCAATAAACACTAAGAAATGAAGCCTAGGAAATCTAGCAAAGAAGATATGATTATTCAATAAATAGTATGTTTATTGCCCAGTTTGTTAAAGGATGCAATTAATAGCATTACTGCAACTGAAACTTGCAGACATTACACGTTTGAGCCTGTGGCTTGTTCTCTTTTTGTGCTCATACTACCTTAGTTTACAGAAGCTGAGCTAGTGAAATCCATGGGGGAAGATTTTCTTTCAAACATACTGGCCGCTATCAAGAGCTGGGCTCTGATAGCTTTTTGATATGACCACTTGCCTGGCAGGCATCTTGGTCTTTTTCTTATATATCAAACTGAATAGAAGTTCCTTTGATTTACAAGTCTTTAAGGGATAAAGATCAAACTTACACCTTTAGAGAAAAAAAAAAAATAAAGCTGGATGAGGGTTTTAGGAAGAAGAAAAACTGAACAAGAAACAGAAATTGGGAACGAAGATTCTGGAAAAAAAAACACAGGAACATCCAAACCTGTGCACAAATCTAAAGATGTGCTTCACAGAGCCAGAGTAAGTGTGCAGATAAGCAGCAGGAAATCAGTCAGAAATTGGCTTTAACTTCCCTATCTTTTACAAATTTATTTTAGGCTAACACTTATGGTAGTTTTCCTATAGAMAGAACCAGTGGCTTTGCACAGTTCACTGACTGTAATGCTCTGAACTACTCTGCCCTTACACACCTTTAGAGTTTTTATAAGAGTTATTATCTTATTTTTAGACAGTTGTTCGGGTTATATGATGCAGTGACTACCAGAGTGCCTTCTTATTCCTGCCACTTATAGCTGTGGGAATGTATTTGCATTTTATTACGCAAATGTCCAGCATGAATAAACAGGGAAGTTAAGCAGACATTCTGATTTTCTTTTCATTGCACAATCTTAGCAGTAATGCTCCTGGGACACGTTCATCTATTGTATGGACTATATCACCCATTTACGCTTATTTTGAGCAATGGTCTCTTAAATATCTGTGTATTGGTACACCCATGTGATTCAGTCTGCACAGCACACAAGAATGAGGGGTAAATATCAGGGCAGGGGTCAATAGTTGAGACTGGAGAGGTATAAAAGGATTCTAAAAGTCAAGTTACAACTTGTAGTCCTTCCCACACATCACTTCTCATCAAAAACACATAAAAAGAAAATCAACAACCTCAGTACATTGATGAATTCCACTTATTTGACTTTCATGAGTACTGATTGTATTGAAGGTTTTCATAGGAGTCAAGTTAGCAGTATTTCATCCTTGCCATGTAAACTGCAGCTGTCTAATACAGCTAATTAGGGTGAAAGCCAGATTATGTTGAACTCAGCGATGAATTATGCTCCTGAATCATTCTTTCCTTCCTAACTTTCATTCCTAGTTATGATTTAAAAATACAGACACCAACTATTAGCACTTCCACACACAGTACTCATCAGCTTATAATACTGTCCTGGTTCCAGCTGGTACAGAGTTAACTTTCTTCCCAGTAGCTGGGGGGGGGCGGTGCTGTGTTTTGGGTTTGGTATGAGAGGARCATTGATGGCCCATTGATGTTTCGGTTGTTGCTGAGTGGCGCTTGCACCGGGGACTTTTCAGCTTCCCGTGCTCTGCCAGGTGCGTGGGAAGCTGGCGGGGGAAGCATAGCTGGGGTGGGTGACCCAGCTGGCCAATGGGGTATTCCATACCATGTGAAGTCACGCTCAGTATATATTTAGGAGGCGTGGTCCGAAAGAGGGGGGCTCTTGCGTCTCGTGGCGGCCTGGGCGTCGGTCAGCGGGTGGTGAGCAGTTGCATTGTGCATCGCCTGCTTTGTATATTCTATTGTTGTTGTTGTTATCATTGTTATTATTACGGTTCTGCTTTGTTTTATTTCAATTATTAAACTGTTTTTACCTCAACCCACAAGTTTTCCTACTTGTGCCCTCCCGATTCTCTCCTCCGTCTTACAGGAGGAGCGGGGTGAGCGAGCRGCTGTGTGCTGTTTAGTTGCTGGCTAGGGTTAAACCACAACAGTCCTTTTTGGTGCCCAACGTGGGGCACAAAGGGTTTGAGATAACAACAGATTAACTAGAGCGTATTAAGGAATTTATATCTGTTAACAGTTGTTGGTCACACTATTGATTCACCTCTTCTCGATATTAGTTTCTCTGATCTGCACCATGCTCTTGTTTTTGCTGCACATGCTACAGATTGGTGTTGGTTTCTGCACTCTGCTGTGGTCTGCAGTGATGCGTGATGTTTTGCYGGGGAGATTTGTTATTAAAACRCTGGCRTTGGGCATTATTTGGTATCTGGGTGTTGTACTGAAGCTGTTACTGTGCTTTGGGTACCACCTCATGGAGACACTTAGCAATCATACCTCTTCCTCTGAGAGGTTTTTTATGGAGGAAATACAGAATGGCACCTTCACTGCCTTCTTCT